>QFEY01002828.1:0-14202 GCA_003316435.1 Russula virescens | reverse complement strand
CACAATGGAAAGCGACAGGTTCGCTTTTGTGGGTGAATGGCCTACGTGCGTCTCTCTCCTTCCCGTCGTTTCCCGATACTGATGGTTTCCAATATCTTAGCCGGCTCAGGGAAGACAATTATTTCGTACGTGACACTACAGTTATCCTACTCTAGGTGTACTTATGTTGTTGATAGCTCAAGTATTATTGAAGAGCTCGACGGCATGTGTAGGACTGGATTAGGCACCCTTGTGATATTTTATTTTGATTTCAGGGATACGGACAAACAGAACGCGCGGAATTTTCTCTCCTCCCTTCTCATTCAGTTCTGTCATCGATCCGATGCGTTCTCCCAGATTCTCTCATCCCTCTATTCAACGCACAGTGATGGCTCCCGCGAGCCCAGTATAGCCGCGCTCATGGGATGCTTGAAGTCGATGCTTGCGCTTCAACGGCAAGGCGCGCTCTATATCATTGTGGATGCCCTCGACGAATGCCCAAATTCTTCAGGACTCCCTACGCAACGCGAACAAGTCCTCAAGATTGTGAAGGAGCTCGTCGACTTGAAGCTACCACATTTCCATCTTTGCGTCACCAGCAGGCCCGAAATTGACATCCGAAGATGTTTTGAGCCCTTGACTCCGTATAATATGTCGCTTCATAACCAACGTGGTCAAGTTGAAGACTTAGCCAAATACGTCAAATCCGTTGTCCATTCAGATGAAACAATGCGGGACTGGCCAGAGGGTATGAAAATATCGGTCATCAGCACACTTGCTGAAAAGGGAGCGGGGATGTACGTAATAATAGTCGCGAGGTTTTGCATTGCTTCCTCATGGTATGATGTCAGGTTTCGCTGGGCGCACTGCCAGCTGGAAGTGCTACGCCATTGTCCACTACGCGATATTCCAACTGCTTTGACAGAACTGCCGGATACTCTCGATGCAACCTACGACAGAATATTACGGAGCATTCCCAAGAAGATGCAGAAAGACGCCCATCACATCTTTCAATGGCTTACAGTATCTTCCCGGCCGCTGTATGTCGAGGAACTTGCCGAGGTGTTTGCGATAAAGTTGGATGCGGAAACTTCTGTGATTCCCCTGTTCGACCCGAGTTGGCGCCCCCCAAATGCTGAAGCAAGCGTGTTGTCCGCTTGTTCCACGTTAGTTTCCGTTGTCCAAGTCGAAGAAAGGAATTTCGTTCGCGGGTTAATTAAAACGGTGGTGCGCTCGCAGGTGCAGTTCGTTCATTTTTCCGTGAAAGAGTACCTTACCTCAGAGCGCATCGCGAATTCGACATCTGTTTCCGAGTTCCACATTCTCCCAAAACCGGCACATACACTTCTCGCCAAAGCATGTCTCAGCATCCTCCTCAAGTTAGACTACAGCCTCGACAAGACCAAACTTCAGAACTTTCCCCTGGCCTTGTATGCGGCGCAGCACTGGTTGGATCATGCGCGGTTTGAGGACATCTCGTTGGATATCCGAGATGACCTGGATCGCTTCTTCGACAGGGACAAACCACACCTGGCCGCGTGGATCCGGCTATACGATGTAGAAGGTGACGTGAAGTATGATGATTCTCCTCACCCTGTACAGCCCGATGCAACCCCCCTCTATTACGCTTCGCTATGTGGCATCCGTGATCTCATCGAGCGCCTTCTTGATGCACACCCACAAGATCTCAATGCTCAGGGCGGAGATTACAACACACCCCTACTTGCGGCTTTGGGCAAGGAACATCTTAATATCGCACTGTTCCTACTGGAGCGCGGAGCCGATGTGGAGCCACAGGGCGGCGAGGGTCAAACTGCATTATACATGGCATCATCTCGTGGATACGTTGAGGTCGTGCGGTTGCTAATCGACCGCGGCGCAGATCTGAACGTGGAGTGCGATGACTATGACGAGGAGTACGAGGTAGTGAAGTTTACTCCACTACTTGCGGCGTCGCAAAATGACAGATTGGAGGTTGCAAGGATGCTATTGGGAAAAGGCGTAGACGTGAATTACCAGGACAACTTGGCGACGAGTGCACTGCACCTTGCGTCGCGTCACCCGTCCAACAACCTTGCCCAGCTATTACTCGATCACGGCGCGAATGTCAACGCATTGGATCCCAACGGCTCCACTGCATTGCATGCTGGGTCAGCCTGGGGACAGATCACTGTCGCAACGTTACTCCTCGAGTATGGCGCGAACGTGCATGCACGGGACTTCGAGGGACGGACTCCGTTGCACTTTGCAGCGCAAGTTGGACGCACGGAAGTCGCGTGGCTATTTCTCGACCGCGGCGCCGACGTCAATGCACAGATGTACAATTGCGAGACTGCGTTGCACAAGGCAGCACACTATGGAAATCTCGAAACTGTGGAGCTCTTACTGGATCGAGGTGCAGATCCGCATGCCCGGACCAAGGATGGACAGACGCCTTTCCAAGTTGCAGTGGAGAGCGAGTCTTGGAACACCTCGCCGGACGCCACGCAGGTCAGGCGATTATTATCAGAGCTCACGGGCGAGAAAAAGGAGGATGTCGAGATGCTGGAATAACTCAGCGGGGTGCAGATTTTGGAGGAGGCGATTCTAGTCCAACTTGTTTGAATTCTGATGGCGCATCGAACACAATTTGTATCATATTGGTATATATATTGGTATTGTGTGTACGAGTACAATATCGCTCTGTGTCATATCACGACTCTTGGTCGTCACTTGGAGATCCTCGTGTTCATGTTACTTCTTCCGTACATATCATTTCCTCACATGCCGAATACATTCAAGACGGAGGTGAAGCTGTCGCCGTAGACAAGAATCACGTGTTTCTCAGAACGGTTTTATTCACTGTATCATGTTGTTGAATTCGGCAAATAGGATAATAGAGTTCGCAGGCAGGAAGATTGCACGAGTCTGAAGCATCGTCATGTTTAGTGGGAGTGTAAAAATATGTTAGCGCTCGAGAGTATAGGAAGGAAAGAAATAAAAGCAGCATCGATTACATGGATAGTAGCGGGATGTTGCGAAGAATGAAGCCTGTAATCGCTAGTGTAGTTGGAAGCGGCTCGGATCCTTTCGCTACCAGTGCTGGCAGCTGAGCCTGCTGCTGTTGGGTGGTCGCACCAGAGGCCTTGCCAGGAGAGCCCCTGCTGCCGGCCGCCTCTCGTTCCTTCTCGCGATACATCTCGACCGGCGAGCTAGCCTTTGGTCCGGGCTTTCCGGATAGCCGATCGCGAACCTCCTGCTGTCGTTGTAAGTCGCACGGTGAATAAGTTGGAGTCTGCAGGGTCAGGGTCGGAGCTGCGAAAGGGGGAGGAGGGGAGAGAAGAATGCGATGGCCGCCACTGGCGAGCTCTGATTGGAGGCGGTTCGTCGGAATCTTCAAGTTGACAGCACGTGTGGGGGAAATGAGTGGCATTAATTCTAAATTATAATAGTAATAATTGGCCGAAGGAATAGGCACTGTCGGTGGTATCATACCGTCGTGGGAGGGCCTCGAGGTCGCTAGCAGCTTGCGCGAGTTGGCCCATCGTATCTCCATTGTCACCGACGTGAATCCCCTGGCACTTGGGACGCATGTCGAAGTAATCAAGCCTCCGCAGAGCACGTTGCCCCGATTACTTAGCCCTTCGAGAAAGTGTGACGATGGTAAAGAGGGAAAAGAGAAAAGACAAGGAGAGCGGGAGGATGTGACACCAAGAAAGAAAGAGATAGAGACGAACCTCGCTCCGATTCTGACAAGTGTCGACGCCGGGTGGGCCTAGAGTACTCCTAGAGTGAGAGTGAGTTGAGAGGGAAAATACTGCCGTCGGGGATAATAGGCTCTTCCTCGTTGCGGATAAGACCTGGTGCCCTGTCCTTGACAGCGCTCAGCATCTGAGTACGAGTACTTTCAACATTTCCGTCTTTCTTTTGCTGGTGCGGATACCGTGCCAGTGATGCCTCTGGTAGAAATGGGGTCAACTCGTCTGAAAGTTTGATGGATGGCTTCTGTGGCATTGAAAGTGCACAGAAATGAGAGAATGGCCTGGCCGTTGGAAGGGAGACCAATCAGCGTTCGAGGGCGAAGAGGCTGAAACGAGGCGATGGCGATAGGCAACCGCCGTTGATTTGGTGACTGAGACAACTCGCTCCCCTCACCAACTTTGCATCTCAGTCAGCGCTGATAGAGAGATCTGGAGATCGTACAGGCTGATCATCTCTGGGTGGATCGACTTGCGATGTTAGGAAACGTTGACAGCATGCGTGATTCATCCTAGATCGAGATGATCGTTAGGACTTCTCGAGTGGATCAGTTTCCGCTCACCATCCGTGGATCCAAAACCGTCATCTGGTGTATCACCTTGACTTGTTGGAAATCAGATTACGGCCCCGCCGAAATGAAGAGTCACTTCCTGTCCGGGTCATAGAGACTATTTCAATTTGGTGACACAAACATAAGGTGCTCGCTGTCATATGGGTGGAGGCTAGAACATATGGAGCATTTACCCGGGCCTAGGTGTTGCATAAAAATGCTACCCAGTGAATGGCGGCTGCGGGAAGAAGCGAATCCGGGACGAGAGGTGGAGACTGAGGACCAATCACTGCGGAAACGAGTTTATAATCCGCGCGCTTTATGGTATGATTACATGATGTAAAGATACCATTTTCTGACATAATCTTATTTGCATAATCTTATCAATCCGTGTCGGAAGTGAATGCGTAAAGACACCATAAAGATGGGTCGGATTAGTCTTGTCTGCAAGAATCTGCGCGCACAGCTTATTGCAATTAGAGACAAAACAGACATCAGCTTATGGTGTGATCTGCATATTCTTATCATTTCCCTAGATACAGTTTTTGCGCAGATTATGATGTCATTATGGTATGCTTAGAAAGTAAGATAGAAGCATGAAAAATGCAGGATCCTCGTATATACAGCAGCTCTACATAGTGTTTCCTCACCCCCTCACCCCCTCACACTCTCTCCTGCTCTACCATCATGTATAACCAACCAGGGACCCAAAGGCATCCAACTAGTACCGCGCTATCATCCGGTTTGCATGGAAACCAGTTGCGCGAAGGCTATGGTGGATATCCCTCAACACCGCACAGGCATCCTAGACCCCTTAATACCCTCGGCGAATCGGAGACAAATGACACGGCCAATATTTTTTGCGCCAGCTCGATGGGTACTAGTGACATACAGACTAGGGACGGTTCCTTTAGACGGGTAAGTGGCTGTAAATGCTCACTATACACCAGGACTTCGAGACGTACTTACCTCTCCTTTAGTCGCCCTCCAATGGTTCATTTGGCATCTCTCCAGAGTACGCTTTCCTGACAGGAGGTGACATGTATAACAGGGACGCGAGATGAGTGAGCATTGATGTATCACTAACAACGTGTGACCTTACTTACCTCCTCTCCCATAGACACCACCCGAAGGGCCTTATTGTACAGTTCCAGATTACTCACAGCCCTTCCACGAACAATCAAATGACCCATTTGTTGATGGGTCTGTGTCCTCGGAATCCATAGGGCCAGACCACTCATCAAGTTTCGGCCCCTACCACCGTCCATCAGTCCACAGCCCAACCGGTAATATGGGTCCACGTCCAACCTGGCGGGGCGATAACATGGGCAGCTACCAGCCCCTGTACTCACCCCAAGTTCGCATGGGCTGGTCGGGAGGGTCATATGCCAACCAAAATTTGGAGTCGCTGCATGGATCCATTGCTCAGATATTCTCTGAGATTAAGTGGATGTCAGCGCAAATAGCAAAACTTGCAGAAACGGACAATAAAATTCTCACCCGTATGGATGCCTTTGAGGACCGTATCAACGTGCTTGAAGAGACGATTAAAGTGGGAAGTGCTAATGAGAACACTAAGAAACTTAGTGGAGCTGTGAGACCCACTGTGAAAAAGCACCCCTTTCTAAAGGTAAGTTATTATCCCAACTCATCTGTGATAAATGACTCACTTCGATATTGACATTTGTAAAAAGCCCTACGTGCATGACATGTTCTTTGATTTGTGTGACATAGATAAGAATGATAAAATAGCAAATCGTACCGATGAACTTGTTGCAATAGAACCGCTTGAAGATGGGGCCGCGTTTCGTCTTGAAGGTGATAGGGAAATCTGGCATCCTGCTTGGGAAAGGAACATTAATGATAAAGTTAATGTCCAATTCATTAATGCGGTGGTCGAACGGATCTGGCAAAACGAAGAGGTCAGTTGATATATCTCAAGATGACGACATACTTATATTTCACGAAGTGACTTCGGTCCACAAACAAAGGGGAACTAGAAGACAAAGATTTCAGTAAGCGAGCGATCACCAATTGCGCAAAAATTTATTGGCGGAATTGCCACAAGCAAAGACTCTTGCGAGACAACCCGGAGAAGTGCGATGAAATTTTGACCATACAGAAACGTCGCGGACGTCGATTAGGAGTAAGTCATTCTCTTATATCTGCACTAGCTGTTAGTTGACCATAGGTAGCACACAAACGCACGCAGACAGGTCGTATCCCAGTACTGTGCTGACGAAGGCATCCCAGTTGATGAAGCGATGTCGATGCTTGACACCAACTATGCTAGTGAACCCCAAACGTGTGGGGAGGAGACCGATGATATAAAGGATAGATGTAACAGGGCTTCCTTGGGGAAGGGTTCATGGAAGAACATAGGCCTTGCATGGAGAAGCCCTGATGTGAGTAAACGTATCGATATGTGAACTCTATGATGACTTACCTCAATCATATATAAAGTACGTCACCTTCATCCATTGGTTGTCGTTTAGGCATCACAGGCCAAAATCTGCAAACAACCGGTCTGGTGAACCCTCCAAGAAGAAGTGATGGACAATCACAAGACCTATCAAAAACTTTAGGAAGGATTTTGACCCGTCCCCATCTGAGCTATCAGAACGCTTACCTTCATCGCACAAGAGCACGCCGTTCAAGTCGATGGTGGTGCAGTGGTGGCTGCAGGAAAACCCCGACTTTGAGACCCTTGATACAGGCGGTGAGTGGCTTGAAGGGTTCTATTGACGCTTGAAAGAGGATGAGCTACATCCGACCGATTGGGAACACCTGAGGGAACTCAGTGAGTGGCACGAACAGAAGGAGAGGGGGTCGATGGACTATACACAGCCCCTTGCGGGGGCATCCTCCCGAATAATGCGTGATTAAATAGCCTCTTTATTCTAGAACAAGTGATTATGAACTCATTGCAATACAAATTCACTGTGGACAGACGTTAGTCCCAAACTCTCCTAGTTGTGTTTAGAGTACGTACCTTTGCCAGATCCACCATCGCCCACACCTTCGCTCTGCTCGGGCCAATAGAAACTGTTGTGAGCGCAAGCTGTCCTTGAATCCAGTCCGGGTCAATGAGAGCCGGAAAATGTTCGTCGTGGTGTCGATATTTGCTGAGTTCCCATAGACGGACGTTCACAGCGCGGCTATATATGTTTCCCAGATTAGTACATGTAGTCTCGGTGAATAGAACAAGACATACAACTCGTCCCATATACTCTCCCATTCTCTGGTCCAAGGTTTGAACCATCAGATTTGCGCAAACCACAAGGGACACCCAGAACGTCGAAAGTCTTGATTGAATTGAAAGACTTCGAGTATTTCTCCGTACACATTGATGGGAGAAGGACCTGGAACAACAACATGAGCAAAAGATGACTTGTTCCAACCTACTGTGCGAGATGCATAGTATCGCTTGCCATCCACAACGACATATTCGAAGAATATTGCTGTGTGTTCAAGCGGCAAGCTGTTAGGAACAACAGCATGATCCGAGCGGCAGTGAACAGGTGTTAAAGGAAACTTGGAGGAAATTGTGGCGGCGAGGATGTGATAAGTTTCCAATGACATGGCCTTGGTCTGGCTTCGTGGACTGAAACTGTATGGTATGCCTGCTGTTATTGATGATAAGCAAGTCACTGTAAGTTTCATAACAGCAAGGTGTACATACCGTCTACTTGCTCATCGTCAAGAGCTTGTGACAATGCTGCGAGCCCTGCAACTGTGCCCCGTTCTTCGTTTGTAGCGTGGAGCATGATCTCTGCGACATCACGGGGAATTGATTTGGCGGGGTAAGATCGTAGGGTATATGTCTGAAATAGATTAGACTGATGACTCGAACGAAATCTGAAAAGGCTCACCAGATGACTTATATGGCACGTCTTCTGAAACTTGCAGAAAAACGTGGTCTCAAGCTCGCCATGGCCATGGTTATTGGACTTGTAGGACTTGAGTACCTTGTTGAGCTGCTTGAATAGGAAGGTCCAGAAATCATGGAGTGGACCAAAGTTGCGGATGCATTTGCCTATGTGCATTACATAGTGGTGATTAGGCTTGATAATGCCTGATCCATACAACTACGCAGGGCACGAGTAATACTTAAGTGACTAAGATCCAACAATCATAAGTACTTACAGAGAGTAGCTCTGTGCAGTAGTCCTGAATGAAATGCTCCACGGTGTCTATGTCTGAGTCAGTTAGGTGAGAACGAACTAAGATATGGAGTGCAGAGCAAAGCTTTAGGAAATTGATAGGGTTGTCTGGATGGAGTGAAAATTTGTTGTGGCCTCCATCAGGGCTGGATTGATTGTTATCCGTGGGGAGAGGGTGTCCGCGTTGTGTTCCCTCTGGGAGTCCTTCGACAACTTGTGAAGTTGCCTTTCGCTTGCCAGCCTCAAATATAGGTTGTCTCAGCAAAGGCCCGAGAGGTAGACTATATACGCACCTTTATTTCTGCCTGTTTAGCCTTGTTCGCAGCCGCTACTCTTGCCTTCTCGGCCTGTCTCTCTGCTTCATTCTGTAGTTTCTTTTGCTTCTTAGCATCTGCCGCAGCTGCCCGCTCTTGGATAATGCGAGCCTTGACAGCTGCGTGAACTTCTCTTCCCAGCTTTTTGGCATCTGCCAAAGCTTTGCGGTCCTCTTCCTTCTGAGCGATGTTGCGTGCCTTGTCTGCTTCAATCTTGGCGATGGCGGTAACCCTCATAGTTAAAGCTTCGCTACTTCTGCAGGCAAGGAACGACAGGTTCCAGAGTTGAGGAACCTGAAATACTGAGCTGACTTTAGAATGGAGTTAAATGTAGAATACGCACTGCAATTAGACCGTAAATGGTTGACAGTAATAGCCATTGGTTGGCCATAAGAGATCCCCCAGATGGCACACCGATATCAGTCGGGAGTTTGCCACACGAAGTAGGAACAGTAAACTAGATGGTTCAATATAATACGTTAATGATATGAATGGAAAACGGGAATGTACATCTGCGAGTATTGTATGGAACGCATCTAACTCGTGGTTGGGACGAAGGATCTTGTGTTGGACCCAAATACCATAACAATGCGTCTTGACGAGGCCTGCATGGAATCAGCACGTAAGAACTTCTCGAAGAGTCAGATCACATGCCTAAAAATAAGTTGTGCATCGGATCCACAATGATCTGTCGAACCAAGTTGAAATACAGGAGACGAGCGAGTGGTGTATGGCGAGTGGCATTGTCCTTGACAAAGTTTTTGCGAGCATTCGACATGGGTAGTTGATGATACGCCTCCCCAAGTCAACGCTGTTCATTGTTGGTTCGGAGGGGAAATGCTGTACATATTGAGATGATGAGCTAGCGAATAGAAAGAGGTCACGCACTGTAAGGCGGCCATATATGGACGCCTTACGATGTGCTACAACTGTGAGAGCAAGAGAAGTTGGCCAGTAAACGCATAGCCACTATACGGCCGGTGTGGCCCGTATAGGGACAACGTGAGTTGGTAAGCGGTCCACACGGACCGGCCCTATGCCCATATTGGGCAAAGACCGGTACATACACACCGTGGGGCCATTTGGGCAACGCGGATCAAACCCTCAAATGCACACTGAAACCAGTGTGCCCCAAATATATCCCATGCTAATGAGAACCAAAAGAGAGAGTTAAAGTGGTGATAATACTGAAAGGATTATCACTGCATGTACATTCTGTGTCAGAGGCACAGGCGGCCCGGCCTGCCTGGCTCGGCCATATAGTGTCTGAACGTGCACGTTGGCCTTGCAACGCAGCTCGAGCATTGCACACCGAAAGCTGGCAGCACGCCCTGATGGGACGGACTGCCCCAAATACAGAAGGACCCGATAAGGTCCCCAAAGAGCCCTGAAACACAGGGCACGTACAGTGAGTGATCGGAAGATCATCAGGAGAATTGGGGACCGCTCGGAGATGTACTTATGTAGAATTAGGGTAGAAATGTCTTGTATATAAACAGTAGGCTCTCTTAGATAGAGGGCAGACTTACCCCTCTACGTAGCTTTGTGCAATAAACCCCATCGATTTGGCTGGTTCAGTTGCCTGATGCTCTTGAGGAGTTTTCAAGTCTCAACACCTTTATTATCTATCTACTAACACTTGATACGCTAGAGCTACGCTTGTGTATAAAGTGTTACATGCACCTCCTTCATGAAAGGCTGATGCCTGAGCCTTATCCTTGGCCGATATCCAGCAGATTGAACAGAATTTGTTGTGAGAGTGCGATGCAAATCCCCCGATTTTGTGGGCAGCTGGTTTGTCACATACAACTGCCACAAGTATAATGTGTACTACATGGCCTGCACCAGTCAAAATGCAGATATGGCATGCTAATGGATGACTCACCCGCTGGTCTTGACTTGGTTGGGACTACGATCCCATCTTTCCATAGCCGAAGTAGATCCAAGACAATGGGCCGTAAAAACCGATGGATCTCATCTGGTGTCTGTTCCTTGGGGCCAGGGATGATGCTTGTGCACAGGAGGTTTGCGGTGCAGTAACTAGAGAATCATGAATGTGGTGTGAAATAGAACGTAAACAACCTTACTGGAACTCCGGTGGAAGATTGCAGATAGAGAAAGAAGTCGGGCATGATGAATGAGAAGGCGCAATGTTGCTGTATATGTATGAAAACCTGAAGTCGAATTACATAGGGTGGAGTGAGAGAACAACTAATATTGATAAAGTGCACCAATCCATGCCAAGATTTACTCCTATCCGAAGCTTGCCATTTGGTCCATTCTCCTTGTGAGGCAGATTGGAAAAGAAGATAGAACCGTCGGGGGCCTTGAGATTTAGTCGACACATCTTACCATCAAAGATGTCACTGTATTCCCCAGGACTATGTGGCTTCGTGCGCCATTCGTCTAGCAAAGCCTCCACTCCAGGCACGCTGAGGATGGATTTGATTTGATCCAAAAGCAGGAGATAAGGATACTTGATGACAGGCGTTTTGACGGCACGCTGATTGCCTCACCTCGTTTGATTGGGTAAGAAAAGGCCTACGTTGCAGGGGGGGGCATGCCTCTTGCATGTGCTTGGAGCCGGTGGATGGAAATACGTCATGACACTTGGGACAAACGGCTAATAATTCAATATGAGGGTCTACACCAAGAGTGCGTGTAGCTGATTGGAGTGTGATAAAAGGTTGATCAATAGCCAGATTACAAAATAAGAGTAGCCGTGCTAGGAACGTGAGCACCGCATTGCACGCGATGCAGGGGAGATAGAATTGGAGGTGGAGCCAGGAGATAATCGCATAGATAGCTAAGAGATAGTCCAGGATCTCCGTGGTGTTGGCATTCTCCTGTATGCTGTGATGCTTGACGATGAAAGGATCTGGGTTGTCTTCTTCAGGATCAGAGGCTATAGAATTGGGGAATATCATCGAGAAATCTGTCTCATGCTCAAGATTTCCCAAAGGTGGATCTTCCAGGTGCTTGTCCAGATCTTCATGTACGTATTCGCCGTTGTGGCAATCCAGATCTTCTTGAATGAACCTAGAGTCAACCCCTTGATTTACATCAAAGGGGATGTAATCGGAAATAAATGAGCTGAGGATGTCAATACTGGCTGCCTCATCTGATATCGCATCGTTGTGGAGCGTCGGCTGTTGGGATAGTGGGGAGTCTAACATATGTGCGGACTTGGGGACGTCTGAATGAGGGGGTAGGGCGGCCATATCATGTAAATTGAAAGTAAATGTCGGTATGGATGGCCCTGCAGTATGAACCGCAGATGAGACATTATGCTTCCGCTTGTTTTGATGCGAGATGGTGAGATTTTTTAGCCATGATCTTTGATGATTTACTTTGACTTGAAATGGGACTAGCCTGCTGCGGCAACTATGACAGTTACAACGGACAGGCATATCTATTTGCTTTGCTTGCGGAGGGCGATATTACATTGCGATGAGCGATGAGCTTAAGGGAAAGGTCACACAAAAAAATTAAGTGGAAAACAAATATTGAATTTCAAGCACGATCAACACGACAAAACATAGGCAGCATGACAGACACAACACAACATAGTCCGGGACACGACAAACATGATACGACAGACATGATACGACATGATAGACACAACATGATATGACACAACAGACAGTGACAAGATTTCAGGGTTACAACAAAGTCAATTTCTACATCTTGGGGCATTTCAACGGACTGGCCTTCTCCCTCATTTCCTCAGCCTTTCTCTGTAGAAGTCGTATTAGAATAATAATCACTTCTTTACCATAAACCTGGCACATACCTTGGGGGTGGGGACGACCCTCATGTCTTCAGGATTGGTCTCCGGCTCCGTCTGGGAAAACTCTTCCTCGAGGTCGTGCTTGAGTTGCGAAGGCATCAAGTCGGCAGGCCTGATGCCAGGAGGAAGCGAGTACCTCCCTGGAACCTTGGACGATGGATAAAGGGCCAGGGTGGTGTTGGTAGTCGGGGTGGTGGAAGGTTTGGGGATGGAGGGCTTGAATATTTGCTTGGACGTGGAGCTGAGTGGAGAGGGGTTGGGCTGAGAGTATTGAGGGGGAGACAGGGATGGGACGGGTGCAGGAGGCGTGATGGTAATATCTATGACCTGAAGAGTTTTGTTTTCGTTGGTGCAGAGGTGATGACAATAGAAGGAAACGTACAACTTCCCCATTCAAGACCGGGGTAAAAGAGAAGTGGGTGTTAGTGTTGGGATTAGCCAAAACCGTGAACTTGTAGACATTGCGAGGGTCATCGAAAGGCATGGTAGTTGGAGAAAACTTAGAGATCAGAGAAAGCAACTTGGAGAAAAAAAAAAACATACCACCTCGTATTTATATGCTAAGCCGACCTGAGCAGAGTCGGAAAAGAACATTGGCTGCATAATCCGACTCAGCTTAGCGTGGCATTAGAGACGAGCTCACAGGTAGAGCAGAGAGGACAGTATTGTTGTGGAGTGTGAGATCTTTTAACCAACCTCTTTGGTGATTGAATTTGGCTTGCAGAGTGACAAGCCTGTCGTGGCAGGTATTGTGGTAACAACGAATGGGCTGCTTTGCTTGCGGAGGGTGATGTTATGTTGCGATAAGCGACGAGCTTAAGGGAAAGGTCACACCAAAAAAAATTAAATAAAAAAACATGATATATTTTTTGAGAGTATGATCAACACAACATGACAAGGCAACAACACAACAGATAGCGACACAACAGATAGCGACACAACAGATAGCGATGACAAACTAATGGGGTACTAAGTCCATTTCCTACAACTTCAGGTGTTTCGATGGGCCATCCTTCGATTTGAAATGTAGAAGTACAGGAGTAGTCAGATGATAATGTATATTGCAAAGTTTAGTGAGACATACCTTCAGTCCATTGCATACCCTCAACTCGGTCTTGGATGAGGGTCTAGAAATTCGGTCTGCATTCAGACTCGGAATACAGGTCCAAGGCCTCGATGTCGTGCCTGAGTTGAGAAGGGATCAAATCGGCAGGCCTGACGCCAGGAGGAAGTGAGTGCTTGCGTGGACCTGTGGCTGATGGCTTGGTGGCCAGGGTGGTGTTGGTGGCCGGGTCGGTGGAAGGCCTGGGGAAAGCAGGCTTGAGTACTTGCTTAAACGGGGGGTTGGATGGAGAGGGGTTGGGCCCAGCAGAAGCAGGAAGCACGACGGTAATTTCTATGACCTGACAAGTTTTGTTTTCATTAGTGCAGAGGTGATGACGATAAAAGAAAACGTACAACTTCCCCACTCATGACCAGGGTAAAAGAGAAGCGGCTGGTGATGTTGGGACAGGAAAATACCGTGAACTTGTACAAATTGCGAGGGTCATCGAAAGTGTTACGGCTCTACGGGCCGTTCCGATGCTTCTGATCTGTACATGGCCGATGGCACGCGATGCCTGCCTCGTTAGGCAAGTAGCGAGAATTGAGACTTAGTTATAGCACTAA
>QFEY01002807.1:0-16739 GCA_003316435.1 Russula virescens | reverse complement strand
GGGTCAGCATTCCCCAAAAAATGAAATTATAAGCTATTGGTAGATATTACACATCACTTCCTGCCGTTTTGCGTTGATCCGGCCTGTCTTTGATTGTCTGTGCAGTAGGACGCAGTAACGCCTTCGAGAAGTCTCTGCGGCTTCTCTGTAGTTTGATCGGGAACGTATCAGTATGACTTAAACATGATGTCCGATAACCCCGCTTTTCCGCATTCGCCGTGATAGCCTGATCACGTGCTCACAGCCTCACAGTCATCTACTATAATATAAAGCGCGTTAGCTGGCCTAACCGAAAATGATTTTTTTTGCCTAACCTGGAGGGTGCACTGGACACTCGCCCAAACGGGACCGTTTCACCTAATATGGGCAATTTTTCTTATTATGGGTGACGCAGGTCAGACCCCGACCCGATCCGCTTTTTATTATTGAGACTCTCATGGTTTGGGTTACTACAACAGTCAACAGCATCTGACTGGTGCTTGAGAACTGGTTGAGATACTACTAGCAGGGCCCGTGCGAAGCACGGAGTCCTGCTAGTCATTCCTTATGTAGCGTAGTTGGCCGAATATGTATTAGGTTTCACGTTGCACGATGACCCCCGTGTAAATTCTTGTGATCGGTTTCATATGCATCGCATACGCATACACCACACGTTACTTACCCTTGCTCACCCCTTCTATCCCATTACCATTACAGAGTTTCATTTCTGCGCAAGGTTTCTTCGTTGTCCCAATTGTCACCACTACGATGTTAGAGTCTGACTTTTCTGGTCGTTGACGGAATGAATTCTACCTTTACGTATACGGGTACAAGCTGTTTGAGAACCCTTGGCTCCGGCTCTGGCTCATCTGTTGAACTTGCAACGTATAAAAGGATGAATGCAAGCCCCACTCAGCTCAGAAACACCAACAACCTCTGCACACAACCCCACACTCAGCTCCCAATTTAACACGCACACTCCAATGGATCTTTTTGTTCCACTCTTCTTCGTCGCTTCTAGCGCGTCAGAGTTCGAGCCCTCCTCGACTCCTGTTAATGCTGATGATGGCGGCGGGAGTGGCGCCGGCTGCATCGTTGCGTAGACGCAGCCTCGTCTTTGAACCGGTGACATACTCGCCACCAAACAGTAAGTGTCCAGATGCTAGAGTCATTTTTATTCATATATTCTAACTCTTACACGTAGCGCACCACATGTTCCTCACTTCATTTGCGCTTATTCCGTTCATCTTGTGTTCCCGACTTCGCCCTCGTTGCGGAGATTAATGGCCAACACATTCTTTATCGTATTTGTTTTGTTTTTTTCAGATTTGACTGAATGTACCACTACCTGTGATTGTTTTGTTACCTGCTTTCCTTCCGAAGAGAGTCTGTTACAACTGTGTAAGATGGTCCTCAACACATAGTAGTAGTAGACACTCTCGTGTAACACAATTTATATGTTGATTTATATCTTCGTCGGAACCAAACTTTTCGACCTGCGTGATATTGGATGAGGTGTAGCGTGGACACATATGCCCATGCCAAGTTATCTTCCCTAGTCTTCATATAGTGGCAACTTGATTAAATGCAGAACAGCTAGAAGCACATCGTGACAACATCGTCCTGCCATGCGTTTGGCTATTGCGGCGAACATGCGTAAGTACCTCAGGTACCTCCACCATTCCCCTGAGACTCGGATACAAGACGATGCGAACTGTGCACAGTTCAGTGACGGTTGACTTGACACAAGGAAATGAGATTCTAAAGGATGCGCACAGAAGAGGACTCCTAGAATCAACATAGATTTTAATTCATTAATCCCATGTGTGCGGAGTGGATTAAAATATCGCATGTACTAGTCCGTAACACGAAGAGAAGAGTAGGGAAAAATGAGGAGGGGGGAAAGAAGTGCAAGAGTATAGGCATACATGGCAAGTCATCAAGTGGCGACTTCTAGTGCTTAAGCAATGTCATCGAGAAATGAGAAGGGATAATGAAAGTAACGCACGGGCGACAGTAAGAGGGGAATGCGTTGGGTCGTTGGTGGACAGGCTGGCCGTCCGATGTTGACCTCACTCCAGGAATCTAGTCGGAGGTATCGAGAGAGTTACTCCTGTCCTGCTAGCAAGAACTGCAACGAGCTTAAGCTTTTATCTTATCGCCTCTAAGTAGACTATTGCTAAAGAGATTCTGCAGGGACATATAACCTACAAATGCCAAGAAGCGAGTTCCGAAGTGAAAAAGTGAGTCTCGTTAAGGAGATTATGCGAGAGCAACGACCAGAGAAGACAAGCAAAAAGCTTTCTCGCTAGAGGGAACATCGTGCAAGAAAACATGGGAAGTAGAGGAAAAAGAAGAGGGGAAATCGATGACTCAGGGCTTGGGAGTGCTAGAACGAACAAACATAGATCAGGTGGAAACTCAGCCCGGGGTTTGGAAGGTCATAGCGAGAATGTGCCAGAGAAGAGGCGAGAGTGCCTCTTTGGGAGAAAAACAGGCATTTTAGGAGTCACAGCCCAAGACAGATGGACCCTATATTTCGCAAACTGTTGGGAGCTTCGTTTTAGCGGAGTATCCATCAGAACATCCCAAGAAAAAGCAGATGGCATGTTCCGGTGGGTACACTGCAAAGTTAAAGCTCTGCAACAGTGTTCCCAGTTCCGTTCTACTGGGGCGTATCTGACATATTTCAGATTACTTCCCCAAGGCAACACAAGACATACCGATGGACCTCCTTCCAGCTGGAGGCAGAAGAGAGGAACGAAAGAACGAAACGAAAAGAGGCCTACTTGTCTTAGGGGTGCTTACCGAGCCCGATGAAATTTTACACGTCCACGTGACCGAGGGCCGAATTTCCGCTGAGCGTCTGCCTCAGCGTCGGTGGGCATCAAATCGAGGAGCGTTCGCATGCACACTCACAGTACCGAGAAACAAAGAGAACAAAGAAGTCTGAGTAAACAGTGGGGAGATACAAATAGGACTTGAGGTTGAGACGCTACTCAGCAAACTGTTCGACTTGTCAGAGCTGGCTATCTCGACAACACCCTCAGTTGTTGTTGCAATAACGGACGACGGACAAACTACTGAATAGAATATGCGAGTAGAAGTGCTCGCGTAGTTGGGTGCGGGTGAATGGGTGAGAGTGAGAGGTCATCACTCCTATCGCTACTGTTTGCTTATGTAAGTCGAATATATCACATCACGGGAATTGGAAAATTATTGCTAGCCTATAGTTGATGGCGTAGATGGCTTACTCCTCGATGACAGATGGATTAAACAGAAATGAAAATGGGGTCACGGCTGCAGTTAACGCTGAAAACCGACGTAGCTGCAGCCGAGACTGCCAAGTATGGTGATGAGTCACGTGCGGGCAGTGGAACTCGTTTGGATTTCAATTGTTAGAACAACGGCCCAACGGGACTATGTTCTCTCATTCTCGAGTCCGCGTCGGCTTTACCGCACGGACATGTTCATAAAGTCTCATGTCAACGCCATATAGTGTTATGCCACCAGTGAATCTGGCTCAGTGTGGCTCATACTACTGCTACTTTGACTGCCACAATCACGGCAATATTTTCTATTGCAGTCAAATCTCAGTCGGTCACTCTTTTGTTCTGATTGCTGCATGGTGGACCGCGGACTAGGGAGGAATAGACGCCGTAGACTTCTCTTTCGATGCGTGGGCAACATGGATGGTTGTGCTTGTCGTTTCTGACGTTCAGGATGATTGGGAGACAATGAAGCCAGGATTCCGAGTCAATAATGGACTACGTGGGGCTTATGGTATTGGCTTGGGAACCTGGATGACGTCCTTCTCAACATCGACTCGGTAACGGTCGACAGAGAAGAGACAAACACTTAGGGGGCCGAACACCACGCTCATATTCTCCTGCGTGCATTGGTTCGAATCCCTGTACGGAACATGCGTGGGCATGTGGCGCGGAGGTAGGTGAAAATCTCCGATTGTTTTTGCAGAAGAATAATATTCCTGAGTCGACTCCCACACGCCGCATAGGATAGTTGCTGTATGACGTGGATGCAATATTCTAGAGGCACGCGGCGCCAGTTGGGGTTATGAATACAGGGACGCCTTGAACATGAGAGGCCCTGCCGGGCGCTAGCTTGTTCCTTTTACATGTGCACATGACTTCGGGACTTTGGATTGACGGTTCTACCATTCTTCCTATCAAGCACCCGGCTATTGTAAAACCATAGCGGCTTGGCATTCCCTATTGTGTCAATTGTCTCTTTTTCTCGAAACTTGCGACTGATGCTATATTATTTTACTTCATCCCAGTTCGCCAGCTAGGGTCTACGAGCTCACCGTGCCAGTGACTGGCAGTTCGCAGCTCGCGAGTATACATATAAGGAGAAGGCAAACCCCCTAAGTCAGTAGCATCAATTGCACCGCGCCGCCTCCTCTCAAGCACACATAAATGGACTTCTTCGCTACCCTCTTCTCCATCACCTCCAATGCTCCCAAGCCTGAGCCCACCCCCACCACTCCCATCGACACTGATCGGAGTGGCACCGGCGGTAATGGCGGCTGCATTGTCGCGTAGACGGACTAGTTATCTTGTCCGTAACAAGTTTACACGTATCGCGTTATCCTCATAATCACCCGTAAGCTCGCTTTTCCCGTCTAGGGTTTTCTTTGCTAATGCTCCTGTTCAGACCTATGAAGCATCACTTCACTCTGTCTCCTCTCGTAGTTTCGTTCATCTCGTGTTTCCGCCTTCGCCTTTGGTGCGGAGGAAGTAATGGCTAACACAATCTCTTGTTGTATCTTGTACCCGATTTGTTTGTCTGCTGCTTGTACCACCACTTGGGATTTGTTTCGCCCCTCCCTGAGAGGGGAGAGGTACCCTACGACAATCACGCTAATTTTCCTCAGCTTGTAGTGGTAAACGACTTTCTGTAGCGTGATGTAAACGTGTTGTTCGACGACATATAGCAAGATGGTACCTGGATGACCGTAAGCTGCGGCCTACCAGCCCTAGGGTCTTCAAGTCGAAAGCTGTGGGTGTCCATGAATTAGCGGCAGGCATCCAGGGCCTGAGCTGCGCATCCGACTCCGAGTCAGGGCGTCGCGCGTCGCGGTCCCTTAAGTATCTGCGATTTCATTGAGCGTGAGTCTTCGAGCTATAATAAAGATTAACCAGGACAAGGCTAGCCAGGTTGTGACAGTGGTGTATTTTCTTTATTAATATTGTCGTACCGAATCGCCTCCGACCATTAAGGATACGAGACAGCCTGTGTACTGTAATTCTTGATTCTAGGAAATTGCCGACGCAGTGTATGTGCGTAAGGTCGGTTCATCTATGTGCTTTGTTTCTAGTGGCGATGTGAGTTGGATTTATGGTTCCTCGGTCCGGATGCTCAGCGGAGCGAAAATTCGGATCTTGGTCACGTGGATATGTAGAATGTTTTTCATGGACGCCGCGGCGGACGGTGAGCGCCCCCAAAGGCAGGTCTCTTCGTTCTTCTCTTTCACCTCCAGCTGGAAGAAGGTCCAGTGGTGTGTCTTGTGTTGCCTTGGTGAAATCATCTGGAATATCTCAGATACGCACCGGCGTGGGGGAACGAACACTGTTGCATAGCTTTAACTCTGTGGCGGAATATGCCATCTGCAAAGGCTTTTTTTGGGATGTTCTGATGCCAGTGGGTACTCTACTAAAATGAAGCTCCCAGCAGTTTATGAAATGTAGAATCCATCTGTCTTGGGCGGCGACTCCGAAAATACCTGTTATTCTCCGGAAGAAGCGCGCTCGCCTCTTCTCTGCGACATCCTCGCTATGAGTTTCCACCGAATCTACGTTCGTTGGTTTAGCGGTCCCCAACCCCTGGGTACTGTCGCTCTTTCCACTTCTTTTCCGTCCACTTCCCACATCGTCTTGCATGAAGTTCTCTCTCTTGAGAAAGCCTGTCACTTGTTTTCTCTGATCGCGTCTCTTATATAATCTGCTTCACGGGACTCATTTGCGCTTTGGAACTCACTTCTTGGTAGTCCAGGGTTATCATACCCTGCATAATCCGTTTAGCGCTGGTTCAATTAGAGGTGAGAGGATAAGAGCTTAAGTTCGTCGCAGTTCTTACTAACGAGACAGGAGCAGCTCTGTCGATATCCCGACTAGATTCCTGAAGTGAACCCAACATTAGAGCCACTAATCGATTAGCAATGTCAGGCAGCTAGTTTATTCATCAACAACCCAAATCATTTCCCTTTTACTGTCTCCCATGCGTTTCTGTCACCATCCCTTCTCGCTTCTAGATGATGTCGCTTGAGCACTTGAAGTCGCCATTTGGTGATTTGTTATATATGCCTATACTCTTGCATTCCCCTTCCCCGTTTCTCCCTACTCTTCCCTTCATGTTATGGACTAGTAAGTACAATATACTAATCCACCCCGCGTACATGGAATTAATGAATTGAAATTTGCGTTGATTCTCATGGTCCTCTACTGTGTGCATCCTTAGACTTGTGTCAAGTCAACCTTCGCCTAGCCGTGGTTTGCGTCATCTTGTCCAAGCTTCTGGGGAACGGTGGATATCTCTGAGGTGGGTACGTATGTTCGCCAGCAATGGCAATATATGCGTTGCAAAGGTTGTTCGGGAAATGCCTGGTAGAACGATGTTGCCTCAATGGGCCTTTGGTTGTTCTACGTCAAATCAACTTGCCACAGAGAACATAACCTGGCTATGGCCATATGTGCCCACGCTAAAGCTCATCCACTATATCACACTGGTTGGAAGACTTTCCCCAATGAAGACGTGAATCGACATAAAAATCGTGTTACGTGAGAGTGTCTACTATTTGAGAAACGTCTTACATAGTTGTAACAGACCCTCTCCAGAAGGAAGGCAGGTGAAAGAACAATCATATGTGGCGGTACATAAAGTCAAGCTTGAAAAAAGGGTACGATAAAAGGTGTGTTGGCCATTAATCTCCACAACGAGGGCGAAGTTGGGAACACAAGATGAATGGATTAGGCGCAAATAAGGTGAGGAACATGTGATGCACTGCATCGAAGAATTAGAATATGTTAACAGGTTGTCTCTTGTGCCTGGACACTTACTGATTAGTGACGAGTATGTCGCGGGTTCAAAGACGACGCCGCGTCTACGCAACGATGCAGTTGCCGGCACCACTCCCAGTGTCATCAGCGTTAACAGGAGTCGAAGAGGGCTCGAACTCTGATGCGCTAGAAGCGATGACGAAGAGTGGAGCAAAAAGATCCATCGAAGTGTGCGTGTTAAATTGGGAGCTGGCTGTGTGGTTGTGTGCAGGGGTTGTGGGTTTCTTCTGAGCTGAGTGGGGCTTGCATTCATCCTTTTATACGTTGCAAGTTCGACAGACATGCCAGAGCCGGAGCTAGGGATTCTCAAGCAGTTTGTACCCGTATACGTAAAGGTAAAATTTGTTCCGTCGGGGACCAGAATAGTCATACTCTTATGTCGTAGCGGTGACAATTGGGACAACGAAGAAACCTTACACAAAAATGAAACTCTGCGGTGGCAACGGGATAGAAGGGGTGAGCAAGTGATGTGTGGTGTATCCGTGTATGAAACTGATCACAAAAATTTACACAGGGACAGGGGTCATCGTCCAATGATGGCTGTGTGAGGCTGTGAGCACGTGGTCAGACTATCACGGTGAACTACTCGGACACCACACTAGAAGCCGCAGAGACTCCTCGAAGATGCTACCGCATCCTACTGCTCAGACAATCAAAGACAGGCCGGATCAACGCAAAACATTTTCCTTCCGTGTGCAGAGAATGATAAGTAATATATACCGATAACTTGTCATCCACTTTAAGGGGAATGCTGACCCCTGGTGCGTTGAGTAAGGACCTGGACGTGTTTGCAGTCCAAGTGTGGTAAGAAATCAGGTCGGTGAGCTTATTTATCCCCGTTAACACGTGTGTCAACAGCTATCAAGATAGTATCACCTGTCCAGGACTCGGAGACTGCATTAAACAAATTATGCAAAAGCACCTGTGTTAGTATCTAATGCTTTTACGGACAATAGAGCATGGTGTGCAACGAAGTTGCCCCCAGATATGCAGTACGTAAGCCATGAATGCATGAATAAGCATAACCGAAGCTCAGCCGCGAACTCACCCCAAGAA
The DNA here is from genome assembly GCA_003316435.1 of Russula virescens. Taxonomy (NCBI): domain Eukaryota; kingdom Fungi; phylum Basidiomycota; class Agaricomycetes; order Russulales; family Russulaceae; genus Russula; species Russula virescens. The sequence continues at coordinate 8,628 of QFEY01002807.1, read as the reverse complement.
GGAAATCGGCTTCGACGACCATCTCATCTCAGCAGTGCCCTGTACTACGTAGTTACAGCCACTGGCTTAAGCACTAGAAGTAGCCACTAAGTTGTCGTGTATGCCTATACTCTTGCATTCCTCTTCCCCCTTTCCCCCGTTTCTCCTGACTCTTCCCTTCATGTCACGGACTAGTATGTACAATATTTTCATCCGCCCCACGTACATGGGATCAATGGATTAAAATTTGCGTCGATTCCTCTTCTGTGTCTTTTAGAATTTTATCTCCTTGTGTCAAGTCCATTATCGCAGAACTGTAGTTCACATCGTCTTGTAGCCAAACCTCTGGGGAATGCTGGACGTCCCTGGGGTATGTCCGCACGTTCGCTGTCCAGTATGCGTGGCATCGTAAAATGATGAATCTAACAGTAATGGTAGGAGCACACCGGGTGAGAGAACTATATGAAATTGACGTCTGAAAGGAACTACGGTGAAAGAGGTCCAGGAGGAATAGAACACGAGATACGAGCGACTCGGAAGTGAGAAGTGAGACACCAGTGGTAAGATTTAATGGAGATTGAAGCCTAAATTAGTATAGTACGAGTACAGGAAAACTCGAACAAAAAAGAAACGTATATATAGGAAACGAGACAAGCAGACGCGGCCCTGTGTGTGAAAAGGCGGGGTCTACCTTACAATTTGCACGGGCTGTCTTTCAGCATATTATATATCATCGATATCATCCCTTGATGGCCAGCGGCAGATCGGGATGGCATTGAAGAGAAAACACCTGTCGTAGCTGGGCTTGCCCTGTCTTTATCAATCACGTATTATAACCCGAGAAGACACAGTCATTGAAATGGCCGACACTTGAGGGGCTGCGACGCGCAACTCAGGCCCTGGATGTTTGCCGCTTATTAGAGTCGTTCTAAAATCACCCCGTGACGTGTAATCAAACAACGTGTTAACATCATGCTACAGAAAGTCGTCTACCACTACAAGCTGCGGAAAATTAACGTGAATATCGTAGGGTAGTACCTCTCCTCTCTGAAGGAGGGAGCGAAACGAATCCCAAGTGGTGGTACAAGCAGCAGACAAACGAACTGGGTACAAGATACAACAAAAGATTGTGTCGGCCATTACTTCCTCCGCACCAAAGGCGAAGGCGGGAACACAAGATGAACGAAAATTCCGAAATGAAACGAAAAGGAGTAAGGAAGTAAGGGGTTTGTGTGTCTGAATAGGAGAGTTAGCAAAGTAAACCCTAGATGGTAAAAAGCGAGCTTTACCGGTGATTATGAGGATAGCGCCATACATGTAAACTTGTGACGGGCAAAATAGTTAGCCCGTCTACGCGACAATGCAGCCGCCATTGCCACCGGTGCCACCCCAATCAGCGTCGATGGGAGTGGTGGGGGTGGTCTCGGGCTCGGGAGCCTGGGAGGTGATGGAGAAGAGTGTAGCGAAGAAATCCATTTGTGTGTGTTTGAGAGGAGGCGGCGCGGTGCAATTGATGCTGCTGACCTGGGGGGCTCACCTTCTCCTTATATCCTTGCGAACTGCCAGTCACTGGCACGGTGGACTCGTAGACCCTAGCTAGAAAACAGTGACGAAGTAAAAACATACAGCATCGATGCCACGTTTCGAGCAAAGGAGACAATTGACACAATGGGGAATGACAAGCTGTTATGACTTTACAATAGCCAAAGGAAGCAGGTACTTGATGGGGAGAATAGTAGAACCGTCAATCCGAAGTCATGGGTACGGGAGCGAGGAACAAGCGCCCATAAATCCCCTCATGAGCAAGGCGTGCCTGTAATCAATATGCCCCGACTGGCGCCGCGTGCCTCTGGAGGGTTGTATGTCGCACACCAACAATGTTATGAGTGGCGTGTGGGAGTCGACTCCAGAATATTATTCTTCTACAAAAACAATTGGAGGTCACGGTCTTCCGATGCCGAGGACTCAATAATTGCGAGTCGTAGGGAGCGCGTACCTTTTGGTGCATGTTTGATCGACATGGTCCGACGAGCTCCGAGGGTACTGTACAGTAACTCGAGCTCTAGATATGTCGATTTATGATGGAATCTGAAGGGATGGTCAGCTCTCTGCGGGGCTGCGACAGCCCAAAACTGACTGACGCTTTCATGTATACGTACCGTGATGTGTTGTTCACCCTGCTGTCAGACACTGTACGAAAGTTCTCGTAAGCCGAGATTCTCTGGACAATAGTGTGAAGCTACGGCAGCGGCACTGCCAAGCAAGTTCATTGTCACGGTATAGCTGTAATCACACCGGCGCTATGGATTCCGGGCTCCGGAGTCATGGACATTAGTAGGGAGAGGACAGTCGTCTTATTATGACTTATGACATGACCCCAATATTCAAGGCCGCCGACTAGATATTGTATCCCGATTAAGGCACTGCCGGTATTGGAAAGATATGTCTCTTTTGTTTTCAGGGGCGTTCAGGGGCGCAGCTACAAGATCATATGTTTCCAGTTTGTTTGTCAGGGCTGTCAGAACTCGAGCGCACGGTTCGTCCGAGTGCCTGAGTGACGGATGAAGGGTTAGTTTTCCCCCGTTCATCTCATTCAGAAGCCTTGAGCGATATGTGAGGAAGCCATGGTCCTGAGTCCCAAGAAGTCACAGAACCGATAGAAGCCTGCACAACGACGGGCATGATCTTCGTGCTGGTCTGCCATGGGGCCCCCTTTGTCCAAACGTCCACTGCCAGTACATGGGCGTCCGAACCCTTGTGTCTGAAAGCAGGACAATGTACAGTACATGACCTGCAACAAGTTGTAAGCCCTCGACGCCTAGAGCGGAAAGGGAGCGCCTCAGTGGTGATAAGGGGACACCGTTGTTCAACGTTCAACACGAGATAGATGGTATCATGTCCAGACGTTCTACAAGACTACAAGACTCGGGGTCGGGGTCATCAAGCAGGAGATGTTTGGAGGAATCTTAGGTTTCGGAGCCGTAAATCTCGGCAGGCGCCGGTTGGTTGGTAATCCTTGGCCTCGTCCTCTCCGCTACGACCCCCTTCTCAACGTTCTCAACCCCTCTTTCACATTCAGCATCTAACATCCAGAGTAACTCACATCCCCGTAATTCCAGATGACCGAAATGATGAGTACATTGACTTGTCCTGTTGTCATCTGGCTCTCCTCCCCAGTCTTCGTGTATTCTATCAGTTCGTGACCAAAATCCCCTCACAAAGTCTTTGATTTGGCTATGGGGAATCCTTTCCGCGTTCTCATCCGTTTGATGCAGTTGGCTGCCCGTAGCCTGTTTTCCCTCTACCTTACCTCGCACCCTTTGGTCCAAGGACGAAGAAGGACGAAGGACCTTCGCCTTTATCACGTCGACATGTAATGTTTTTACTTCGGTCAATCCAGCGTTATGCAGTGGTATCCCTTCTTATCCACCTCTTCCATCTTCCTTGAAGTCCAATTAATTTGCTTTTGCCCAAGGTCTTGGACAATTCACTCGAAATATGTCAGACACTTGGTGAATACTGTTGCAGAGTTTTGACTTGTTGGTGTACCCATCTAAACATCCCATCGCCTAATGAGATGTTCAGTTGGATACTCCGCCAAATTGAAATTCTCAATACTATTCCGAATGTATAATCTATCTGTCTGTGACTTCGATAACTTGTCCCTGAGACCCAAGTTGCTTCCTCTCCTGCTTAGCAGCGTCGACATGGCGGAGCTGGAGGAGGTGCATGAAACGGAACCGGACCTCAACTCCGGATGGGTTGTTTCGGTGTGCACCCTGAAACGCGGGCGCATATCCAGGCTGGTACGAGGACATGTTGAATCACTTCGCATGGGCAGCTGGAGATATCGAGGATCTTTGTCGGAACAAACAGAATGGATCCACTGAATTCCTATTCTTCCAGCTTGGCGCCGCCTGCTTCGCCGAAACTTTCTTTTACCGATCTAACAACTTAACATCTTCAACCAGACCCTGCCCTCGTGTCCCTCTCTTCTCCACCACAGATGTTAACACTGATATTGAGCCCGTAGGAACCAATGTACTCACTGCATGACCTACAACGACAGCAGGAGATGCACGACAGGTTACCTGGAAGGCGAGTTGGGCTGGGAGGCAAACTCGCTAATTTCATACAAGGGGCAACAGGTAGGTGATGCAGAACCCCCCGGGCAAGTCCCGAAGGACCGCCTCACAGCAGCTAGACATTCGGAACATTCGTTTCCCCTTTTCTCTGCGATGTCACTATTCTTCCCCCCTTCGCTTTCTGTTTCTCATCTTTTCTCTTGTTGACCTCTACCGACCCCTATCTCTCATTTATATCGACTGATTACTCGAGGTCATTTTTCGCCTTAACCACTATGCATCTCCAAGAAGCTAGCTTGATCCTCTCTTTTCCATCTTCCGCTACAATATGATATGATGCTGCCCTGAAACAATTATATTTGGAGAGACGTTGTGGTTCTCCTATAAGACTGTGATTGAAACCTGAAACCTATTTCCTCACCTTCTAAGAATCTAATGTACTCAATTCCGTACGGCGACCAACTTCGTACGATCGTATGCGATGCGTCCGTTTATGACTCAGTGAGCGTGTGGCATTTTAGGTTTCGGACCCGAAAATCTCGGCAGGCGCCGAATGGTCAGGAAATTTTCTTTCCTCGTTTCTCTTGTTTCTCTTGCCATCGATCAATGTCTTCGACTTGCCTTTCGCTGCGACACCATACCATCGTACAGTCAACATCACACATCCAGGCTAACGTATATCGATACATTCGTATTAATGAAATGACGAACACACTATCGTGTTTGGTGACGGTGCGGCTCATGTTTTACTATATATTTTTGTTCTATCTCAACGCAGTCGCTGTAGTGATCATGGTACATCACTTACGGTCCCACAGTTTTTGACCTGGTTGGTCTGAAGGACCCATTCCAGCATAATCACCCATGTGATGCAGGTCGAATGCTCGCAATATTGTCCCCTATCTTTCCCTTTCTCTGACTTGTGGGGCACTACCTGTTGGCGGCGTGGATACATCTTGAAATTTTTTTATGGTGGATGGTCGGTAAGCCATGGTATATCTCATCTTTCTTCAACAGGATCGAGACTTGGGTTTTGCCCAGTTTCGCGGTCAATAATCCTGAAAGATGCCAAAACATTGGCAAACCGTTGCGGGGTTTTGACTTTGTGGTGTACCCAGCGGAACATTCCGTCACTTTTTGGGATGTTCTGCTGGATACTCTACCAAGATGAAATTCTCAACAGTTTGTCAAATGTAGAATTTACCTGACTTCGAACCCTCTAAGTCGCCCTCGTCCCCTTTCTTTGGCCCGTCCGGGATGATGTCCTTGGTTCGGCCTTCCAACCAGACTGAGCTCCTGCCTCGATCTAGGCTTATGGTTACCGCAATGAAGTCCCGATTCTTATCCTTTTCCCTTATCTTCTTGCATCTATCTCATCTTGCATGACACTTCCTTTACAGGTAGGAAGCGACAAGGTTTTGTTGGTCTTCTTACATCTGCTTTACGAACTCGCGCATTTTGAAACTTGCTTATCGGCGCTCGCCAGTTATGATCTCCCGTAGAACCCATTTGGCTCGCATCGAGATCATCAGATACGAAATCGAGACTTCGGTCCTTACCAGGAGAACAGGAGCCACGCACTCACATCGACGATGCATGGTGTAGGATCTGCCTCCGAACCACGCACAGATCAGCATCGCTGGGACATTGGTTAGCATCAATTCGATTCATTCCCTTTCTTCTCCATCCTACAGCTTTCCTTTCTCAAACCTGTGTAACATTGTTTAAGCCCGAAATGCTACCATAGAGGACTATGTGGCATACGCTTTCTCTTTCGTTATCTCATGCGTCTTACTGACTCCACTTTGCTGCTGAGCGCTGATGACTTACGTGTATGCTACACCCTTCACTCCGCTTCCGTTTGTCATACCGCCTTTTTATGTCCCGAACTCTTCCTTCACTATACAATCAGACAAGGCATTCGTAGGTACATCCATGCTTATTTACTCAACCCCTCGCTCGTGGAAATCGACCAATCGATGTTGATCTATCTCGCTCTTCGCTTGTAGTACAGTACCTTGTGTGCCCTCCTTGAGGCTTTCTTTTCGCGCTTTTACGTCAAGTTTGCCGTCGTGGAACCGCCATCCACGCCGTATGGTGGCCAATCCGGGCATCTCCACGACTGTTTCCTCCGACATGCTGATGGGCGTGAACTCGGTGTCATGCCGGCATGATGACGTGTAAGGACTCGTTCTCGTCTAGGTCATCCGAGTCGTTGAGGGTTCGAATGTTCAGATGTTCTACTGCGGCGATACGGGGGTAGATAAGGCTCAGAGCTCGTTTTTTGTTTGACAATCATAGGATGAACGCACCCGTTACGATCCGTCTCTGCACAACTTGTGAACCATTGCAAGCATAACAGGAACAGAAAATAGGCGGAATAGACGTAGTCAGGACTCAGGAGTAGCTGGAGGTGTACTTGTCGTCGGATGTCTTTCGTCGATGAGTCGATTCCGGGAGCCGAATTGTACAAAAGGAATGGATTGGCGGTTCACGTAACCACGTTTACTATCTCAGAGATACCGGGTGACGAGATGGGCCAGACAACGCAGGCGCCGGGACGTGTACATCGCGGTCATGATATACGCGCGCTCCGCCAGCGGCTGCTTCCTGCGGCGCCACAGGAGTTTGTTCTGTTGAGCCTCAGAGAGACAGAAATGGGATGCTAGGTAGAGCTAGACAAATGACCGAGGTGTTTGACGTGTGACAACCGTCACCTGATGATGACTCTCACGCTCATCCACGTCTTCCTTTTCATCCAATCGAGCAACGGACAGCCAATTTTGATATCTTATCGGATCCGATTCAACAATTTCGTAGGGCACAACCACTCTACCCTTGTTAGTGGCATTTCCAGGAATCGGAACGCCCACCAAATACCCTTAAACCAGCATGTCCAAATACGATTCCAGTGATTATAAGTTCTCCAGACCAGCAGAACACATCAAAGCACTAAATGTCGGGCCTATCCCACAGAGAATATTTGATGACATGTCCAAGTATAACGATACTGCTCGTGGTATGTCCATCTGGTATCACCCCGTTCCTACTAGCTGAGAACAGGACGCTCTGTTTAACAAAGGATTCGGCGTCAACGGATTCGAAATTTCTGGAGAGAATGGCCGGGGCAGCATCATCGTCACCCACAGACCAGAAGACGCGCAGGTTGCCCAGCTCTATCGGATTCCTTCAGACACAAGCTCTATCGACCTGGAGAGATTGACATATTTTGACATCGGCTCTGGAAGAACTATTCGGTCCTTCACGCCCATTCTGGGAGAAGACTGGCGTGAGGACTGGCGGGCTGGTGGTGCTCTCATGGTCATGGACCTTACCGGAAACGAGAATTTTCAGCTCTGGTATGAGAACCGACCGCTTCATTCCATTCTGTTTCCGGTTAAATGCCTACCCACCCATGTTTTTGATGTTGCATAGGCGCTATTGGGATGACGCAGATGGCAAAACGACGTTCCCAAAGATCGACGGCGAGCTTGATAATCGTCCAGGAAACGGGCGTTTCGAGCGTCTGACAAATGATAACTATTCGTACCACAGCGTGATGGTGTCCTTGTCGAACAGGTTTCTTTCCCATATTTCGAAGTGGTACCCTCTATCCTGACTTGGATGCCTTTGCACCTAGGTTGTTAGTGTTCGCATCCACTAAAGAAAATGGCAAGGACACTGGTGTACTCCACCGAGCTCATCGATTCGAACACGGGAGCCAAACCAGATTCTAGTCCATTCATGTTGCCCGCACGCCTGATCGCACCAAAGGTGGTGGGAAAGGGAACGACATACTGGATTCCGGAGAGCATTTCCGTCGACGACAAATGCGTGGCCCTCACAATGTACTACGGTCATTCCTACCGTCCGCTCTATATCGTCGACATATCGCAGGCGGACTCGGATCCCAAGACACCCGAGCTGGTCACTCTTCCTGGAGTGACGGAGAAAGTCGAGGAGACATCTTACAGCAGCGCGACGTTTTCCCGCAATACCACGCAAGCGCACGTACTGTACATCATCACGAACGCATTCGGTGACTTTGCGAGTGTCGTCGCGTACGACACCCTCGCTAGGACAGTCCTTCACATCACAACTCCCGAACCGCCAGCCCCACTGCGTCCGCTTCGGGCGATCCCGTGGGAAACCGGGGGCCTCCTCGTCACCCCCTCAGCCCTCTTCTTCCGTGCGAATGTCGAGGGCTGGCGAACCATGTACGCCATGCCTCTCTTCGCCGGCGCCGGCGTCGGTGTGAAGGCTCGTTCACGTAAAGTGTACGAGGTACGCATGCGCGACTGGGAAGGCTCACCCGTCGCATATACCGCGAACGTGCGAAACGGCAGGCCGAACGAGCTCGTCGTGCATTTCAACTCGTTCCGTATGAACGGCTTCCTCGCCTCGATTGATTTCTCTAGCGTTTTTAAAGACGCCGAAGGCACCGACTCAGAGCCTGAAAGGGATGAGCAGGGGAACTTGTACGTTTCCGTCACCCCGAGGGCCTATCGCCAGGCCGCGCCGAGTCCGCCTCGCTTCAACGTACATCCGCCGAAGTTGCTCAAGT
>QFEY01002800.1:0-56862 GCA_003316435.1 Russula virescens | reverse complement strand
TTTCTGTCCAATCATGAAAATCCCTTGAGATAACAAGGGGATCAAGTAGATTGGATCCCTTACATCATGACATGAACCGCAATGGGGACAAGACACAAATATACACCTGGGATACACGATGGGTTAGTAATCAGCACGGACTACGTGGGAGAAGTAGCAGAGATGACCATAGATCAATGTTAGGGATGTTGTGGTTATGACCCTGAACTGGATGTCTGAACGGACTCCGTCTAATGCAAATTGCGCCTCGGCATCCATTTCTACGACTAGCGTGGAACACTGGGGAATGCCGCGATGTGAGGTCGTCGCAAGATTGCAGAGAGTTGCTTGCCAGTGAGGCCTTGGCGGCACGATTTTCAAGTTGGCTCGCAAGACTTGACTGGCCCGGGGTTACCTTTTATTGCCACCTGATGTCACGATACCGTATGCTGATAAGTACTGGCAAAGTTGGTAAAGGTGAAGCACCCAGGTGCACCAGGAACCATGACAAGAATGACGAGGGTTACGGTTACGGAATGGATGGACGGCGTGAGAGACCACCATCATGATCGTTTCTTACGGTGCATGTAAGTGTTAAGATCATAGCATGCTCGAAATGTACTAGTATAGCCGACTGGGTTTCAAATTTGGTGTCGCCCTGGCCTGGCTACAGCCCCCAGGCATGATACCGTGAACTTTCGATACCGTGACAGCTCTACTACTGTACTGCTGGCTCACTCTTTGATACCAGACCCGGGCATAGACAGGACCGTTAGTCACTAAGAAGTGAAATGGAATGGGTGTCGTGGTTGTCACATCACGCCACAATCATACAAAAAGAGGATATTGCTATCCACAGCGAGTACCAATCGTAAGATTGCCGTCAGTCACTCAATGCAGTAGTACTGATATTATCTGATTCGTTCTTGAGGTGGTAGACGAGGGAAGCTTCCTTGCCGTTGCGTAGTTTCCTGCGTGACTCGGACGCACTGGCACTCCAACATCTACACGCATCCGTACGAGTCGCAGCATGGATCAGGCTCATCGCCCATTCCATCTCCCCCGGTCCTTTGACGACTGCGATGTCTTGATGCTTGGGCCGTTGCACCTGTTCAAGTTCTTGGCGCGTGAATTTGGTACAAAGGAGATCCAGCAAGTCGCAGGAGGTCGAATGCATCAGGAACACGTCCATAAGCCTTTCCCTTTTATGTTATTTTAAAACTAAATTCAAAAAATAGCGTAAAATTTAAGAAAATTATTTGGACATCTTCCTGATGTGGACTGCGAGAATCACAAGGGGAATGAGTATTTTGTACGTCCATGACTGCGCCTATCGAGTATTCGGGCCTTCTTCCCAACTCTGCCCATCGAACGTTTTGGGATAGCTTGGCCCGGGGTTCAGAGGGGCCAGCCGTCTCGTCTAGAGGCATTGAAGACATTTCGCCGGCGCGCCCTGTGCCTGTGGAAGTGGTGGTCGCCTTGTATTCGAAATGCAACATGATAAATGATGTTTATGTGGTGTGTACGGCGATGATGGGGAGAAGACACACATGGCTCTCCTTCAGTGATGAAGGTGTGTCGCGTAGATTCATGGATGAGTGGGGAGGTGGTCAAATGGAGGGCCGGCCGCAAGAATGCTTTTCTAAGGAGAAAGGACATGTCGATTCTAATCAAGTGAAGAATCGGCAAGGGTTGCAGGTGATGGCGTGGAATCAATCTAATAACCCTCTTGTAACGAGGAAAGATATGGTATGACAGTGATACTACGCCAGTTTTCTTAATGGAACGCAAATATAGAATTGACAATTGCATTTTGACATGATCACGGTCTCGGGGCATCTGATATAATCTGTGGATTGAACCACAGTCACAGTCACGATGAAAATGATTTCCCGCATTGTTTTGTAAATACAGTATTGGCAATCTACGCGAGCGATGGCAAGGTACTAGGAATCATCCTGGTCACCGTCTTCGAGTTTTGAAACCTTGGTGCTTCCTGCAACACCCATTCCCGGCGCGTCCCCACTGGCAGGTCCCAACCGACATGTAATCAAATGTAACATGTAAAAGATAGGTAATGGGATAATAATAACGATACTGAGTTTAGGTCGAAAGATCTAAAGTGTGTGCGATGATCCGATCGCTGTAACGAGACGGAACCAACTCAGTTATGCGCACACTATTGCATAAGACTAATATCTATTCACCTGTAATGAGACGGAATCAACTAGGTCGAGTAAGTACGGGTAAATCTACTACGGAAACGAACGTTTTGACGAAAGGAATGAAGTATTTTTGGGGTATCAAAAAGGAGAAAAATGGGCGCAGAAATGAGCGTAATCTCGCGTAAGTATACGGCCGATATTACCGTATCTACAGGCGACATGGCGACTTGGGCAAATTTGGGCTGGTACGCACTAAGTCCGAGGATGCGAGCATGTTTGCTCCACACCCTCGTGCTCCAACTGCTGCGCAATCAAACCTGACAATTCCGACAATTCCGACAACATGGTTCTCAGTATTAGGTGGCTTCGTCCCTGAATCTATCTGGCTGCCTGATGCAAGTACCCGCCGTGGCGCAAGGGTCATGGGTTCTGCTTGTGAAGGTCGATCCCCGCGAACGTCAATGACGGTGCCAAATGAAGAAAATGCGGTGTCGAGCGAGCGATTCAGCTCCACAAGTATGATTACAACGATTGGGTACATTCCCTGATCGTCAAATACCTGAAATCAATACAAATCAAGGGTGATTCCTGGGATGTTGTAACGCACCACAAGCTGCGAGCCCACATGAATGAGTATGGGAGCAATCTCAGGCATTGCCCGTCCGCCGGTGCGCAGGAAAGTGGTAAAAAATGCCAAGGATGTGACCTGACGAGAAACAAAAATCATGACAACCATGCTTGTGGTGCACCAAGGCAGTGCTTACACCAATGAGAATATAAACCACACCCGACTCGACCAGAAGAGCCAATATCCTGATTGCCTTTGTAGGGGTTCGGACACCCATCCCACTTTCCATCAGAAACTTGCGGTATTTCCTGTATGTACATGCGCATCATGTAGTCAATCAAGATACAGTCAATGAAATGTTTTCTGAAGGCGCCATGGACGTGGACACACCATGCCTTGAGAGCTATGATGGACGTTGCAAAAATGTTGACTATCAAGGACAGTGCCTGAAGAGAAAACTGAATGTCGTGCAACTTGAGGGTCCCGGAGAGGTTGAAATAGCCCATCTTTTCGAAATTTAATGAGGTGGCGAACCCCACCACAATCGCCAGGTAAATGACTGGAATGTTCAAAAGGAGGGACAGGTCATGGTGAGGCAAACAAGGCCGAGAAGAGGAAAGAAAGCGCACCAGTGTTAATCACAAGCATGATGACCGGAATCATCAAGACAACTCTCCTCTGGTCAGAACACAGGACCCAAGTCCGCCAGATAATGATGCCATCGGAGATGATATACTATAAATTCGGGGAGACAGGTCAGTTTTCGGGGAATGCTTGCGGAGGATGTGAGGATGTGATGCTGGTACTATACTGACGTTAACAAAAAGTATGTTGTCGAACATGTCCGTCCAAAATAACAGCTGGGGTAACATAACGTCATCTACCGGCCTATCCAGAAAGCAAGCAGTGGCATTGTCCCTGCCGTAGCACGCTGCGACAATTCTGTTCAATGAGCCAATAACTTGAATGGTGTAGTCGACGGAAAGGATCCAATCCACAGTCGACAACGTAAACGTGGAAATGGTGATGGCGAGGAGCCATTTCCGTGCTCGACTTTTCATGCCATTATTTCTGTCCAATCATGAGAATTCCTTGAGATAAAAAGGGGATCAGGCAGATTAGACGATGGATTCCTTACGCCATGAGATGAACTGTAATGGGGACAAGACACAAATATACACCTGGAATACATGATGAGTTAGTAATCAGCATGGACTACACAGGAGAAGTGGCAGAGATGACCATAGATCAGTGTTATAGATGTCGTGGATATGACCGTGAACCGGGTGCCTATTTGGAATATGTCTAATGCAACTTGAAGTTGCACCTCCGAGTCGGACTCGGACGCCATTTCTACAACTACTAGTGGTGTGGAACACTGGGGTAAACCGCGACTCGGATGTGAGCGTTTGTCGCAAGCCTCGCAGTCTAAGACTGCACTGGCAGAGAGCTGCTTGAGGCGTTACGACGCTGGCCCACAAGACTCGACTGGGTTACCTTTTATCTTCACCTGAACTGTATGAAACCGTCATCATGATGATCTCATTACCTGACTTATTTTCAAATTCTGGTGTCGCCCTGGCCACAACCCCTGGTTTCCTTGCACAGGAGGAACTTCGAGTCTTGGTATGATAAACTTTCTATACAGTACTGTCGTCTACTGCCCTGATACCGGCCACGTATTTATACTATTTAAGCCGCCCAATACTCGGCCAACAGTGATATACACACAACAAGTAAAGTTAATGTATCATTCTTTTTACTGTGTTGAAGTAGACATAAAATGTGAGCCGGTCCATCTTTTTGAGAGGAAAACCACGAAGTTTTGTGGTTTTCCCTTCTCAGAGGAGAATTCAAGTGGTTCAAATCGGCATTCTCGATAGTGGTGATACCGTGACGATGACAATGACATGTCAGATTTGATTCCGTCACCGCCACTCTCCCGTAACGACCCGTGATTGACCGGTATCCAATTCATCGTTTAGATCCATGTTCCCAAGTTTCCTACACGCACGTCCCACTCCCACATCCCCGCAACATCCTGGCCGTCTCCATAAACGGCCATTAGACATATATAGTGGACAGTGCCGTTTGTCGTGTCACCTATGGTAACCTTAGATTGCCTTAATGCTGACTCACTCTTTGATATCAAACCCTCGGCCATATGAGGTCTTAAGCACCCAAGGCTCAGCGCTCAGGACTGAAAGTTCCAAAGTTCCTGGCATGGTTGCACCACTACAAATACCTTCCGCCTCCCGGTAGCACTAAGCATATCACACACTTGTCAACCCTGTCAATTTATTGCAGTGTCCCGAAGATATGTTCAGTCTACAAAGACAACCATATGCACCGGTTTAATGTATGATCTCTAATCTTCATCTCCATTCCAGGCTGTCCGGGTAGAGTCGGTAGACCTTCAAGAGGCCCAAAAAGTGTTAGTAGCAACGGTTCGGAGGGCTCCCTAACTCTTATTCCCCACCACAAACCGTCCTTACCTTACTTCCCTGCCCCTCCTGTTTCCCGCCGCACTATCTACTGTCCACCTCCCCATCCCGCTTTACCCTCTTGGACTTCTCCTACACTTACATTACTCTAAAAACCGCTAACCATAAACCGTCACTCGACCTCCTGAAGACACCATCCTCGACACACCTCAAGGCTTTTGTATTTGGAACTCAAAATCCCGTCTTACGTACCTTTCTCGGGACTTTTTGCTATCTTTCGTAAAGATGAACTTTACATTTGTGATTACTGTATCGGTTCTTCCTTACGGGCTTCTGCCCTACTAGCCCTCATCTCCCTTCTCCGACGTTTACCCCCTCTACCTACCTACCTTTTCTTTTCTGACTCCCACTTACCCCATTTCGCTACCTCCCTCAGAGATCGTCTCTCCTTCCACTGGTCACAGCTTTGCGTCATGCAACTGACGAGCGGGCACCCCATGCTCCGGTGGTGGGCCATTGGTACCAGAGGTCCTGGGTCTGGCCTGGACGCCACCCCTGGCACCTTAATCTCTTGGAACGCTACTCCCTCATTTCCTACCTCGAACCGCCCGACCCCCCTTCTCCCAAATCGCGCTTGCTGACGGAGTGGCGAGAGTCCTGGTCGTCTCCCCCTCGCACTGACATCCGACATTCTTACGGAATCTTCCACGAACCCCCATCCACCACCCTCCACCCTTGGGTTCAAGGCGTCTTGTCGGTGTCTCGGAGGCGAGCACAAGCCACCGCCTTTCAACTGGCCGTCGGACATGCCTTCCACTCCACCTACTCCCGACGCTTCCGTCCTACAGCTGGAGACGTCCTGACATGCCCCAACCCTTCTTGCGCCCCACACTCCTGGACACTCTGACACTACATCGAGGATTGCGATCTCGATTGGGAGTTGAAGGGCAGATTCATCCCACATTACTCCCTACCCGCCTTATTCTCCTCCTATCATAGGGGCCGTGCCTTGACGTTACTGTTAACCAAGACGGGTCGCTTCGCGCGACCCTTGAGACCTGATCCTGCACCTGACTGAGGACCCTTTTACCTTTTCTCCCAACAGACTTATGACTGGTTTTTTATTATGTTTCTCTCAACTGATTGCGGTTTCTTACCTTTACCATAATTATTTGTACCTGGTTCGCCTGTACTCAGCCTTGTGGCTCTCGTGTTGAATACACCTGAATTAATAATAAAAAAACCGGTTCGGAGGGCAAGACCAAGGCACGTATTGAAGTAGTTGAATGTTTACAGTCGCCGTATGGATTCAGGCTTGTCACCCACTTCACTTCTTCTGGTCCTTTGACGACATCTTGCTGCTCCAGCCGTTACGTGACCTGTTCTTGGCATGCGAATTTGGTATAATGGAGATCCAGCAAGTCACAGGAGGTCAAATGGACTGCGAGAATCGCGATGGATATCCAGAGGAATGAGTGATCTGTACGTCCATGACCACGCCTGTTGAGCATTTAGTCCTTCTTCCCAACCCGCACACCCGGGGTTTTCCTGAGTCACCATGCCCAGCGAGCTTTCAAGTTGGGCCTGATGGCTTAGGTTCAGACTCTTCAGAGTGGCTGTCTCGTTTGGAGGCATAGTAGATATATCGCCAGCGTGCCCTGCGCCTGTGGAAGTGGTGGTCGCCTTGTATTCGGAAAGCAACATGATAAATGATGTTTATGTGGTGTGTACGGCGATGACGGGGAGAAGATACACACGGCTCTCTTTCAGTAATAAAGGCGTGTCGCGTAGATCCATGGATGAGTGGTGAGGTGGTCGAATGGAGGGCTGGCCACAAGAATGCTCTTCTAGGGAGAAAGGACATGTCGATTCTGATTAAATGAAGAATCGACAAGGATTGCAGGTGATGGCGTGGAATCAATCTAATAACACTCTTGTAACGAGAAAAGATGTGGTAGGTATTGATACTACCTATTACTACGCCAGTTTTCTTAATCGAACGCAAATATAGAGTTGTCAATTGCGGCATTTTGACATGATCATGGTCTCAGGGCATCTGATATAATCTGTGGAATGAACCGCAGTGAAATGATTTCCCGCATTATTTTGTAAATACAGTATTGGCAATCTACGCGAGCGATGTGCTAGTAAGGTACTAGGAATCACCCTGATCTGTCACGGTCTTCATGTTTTGAAACCTTGCTGCTTCCTGCAGCACCCATTCCCGGCGCGTCCCCACTGGCAGGTCCCAACACGTAATCAAATGTAACATGGTTCTCGGCAGTGGGTCGTTTCGTCTCTGAGTCTATCTGGCCGCCTGATGCAAGTACCGGTCGCTGCGCGAAGACCATGGGTTCTGCTTGCGAATGTCGATCTCCGCGAACGTCAATGACGGTGCCAAATGAAGAAAATGCGGTGTCGAGCGAGCGATTCAGCTCCACAAGTATGATTACAACGATTGGGTACATTCCCTGATCGTCCGAGTCAAATACCTGAAATCAATACAAATCAAGGGCGATTCCCGGGAAGTTGTTACGCACCACAAGCTGCATGCCCACATGCATGAGTAAGAAAGCAATTTCAGGCATTGTCTGTCCGCCGGTGCACAGGGAATTGGTAAAAAATGCCAAGAATACGACCTGACGAGAAACAAAAATCATGACAACCATGCTTGTGGTGCACCAAGGCAGTGCTTACACCAATGAGAATATAAACCACACCCGACTCGACCAGAAGGGCCAATATCCTGATTGCATTTGTAGGGGTTCGGACACCCATCCCACTTTCCATCAGAAACTTGCGGTATTTCCTGTATGTACATGCGCATCATGTAGTCAATCAAGATACAGTCAATGAAATGTTTTCTGAAGGCGCCATGGACGTGGACACACCATGCCTTGAGAGCTATGATGGACGTTGCAAAAATGTTGATTATCAAGGACAATACTTGAAGAGAAAACTGAATGTCGTTCAGGGCCTCGGAGGGGTTGAAATAGCCCCTCTTTTTGAAATTGAACGAGATGGCGAACCCCACCACAATCGCCAGGTAAATGACTGGAATGTTCAAAAGGAGGGACAGGTCATGGTGAGGCAAAACAAGGCCAGGAAGAGGAACGAAAGCGCACCAGTGTTAATCACAAGCATGATGACCGGGATCATCAAGACGACCCTCCTCTGGTCAGAACACAGGACCCAAGCCCGCCAGATGATGATGCCATCGGAGATGATATACTATAAATTCGGGGAGATGGGTCAGTTTCCGGGGAATACTTGCGGAGGATGTGAGGGTGCGATGCTGGTACTATACTGACGTTAACTAAAAGTATGTTGTCGAACATCTCCTCCCAAAATAACAGCTGGGGCAACATAATGTCACCTGCCGGCCTATCAAGAAAGCAAGCAGGGGCGTCGTCCCTGCCGAAGCACGCTGCGACAGTTCTGTTCGATGAGCCAATGACTTGAATGGTGTAGTTGACGGAAAGGATCCAATCCACGGTTGACAACGTAAACATGAAAGTGGTGATGGCGAGGAGCCATTTCCGTGCTCGACTTTTCATGCCATTATTTCTGTCCAATCATGAAAATTCCTTGAGATAAAAAGGGGATCAGGCAGATTAGGCGATGGATCCCTTACACCATGAGATGAACCGCAATGGGGACAAGACACAAATATACACCTGGAATACATGATGGGTTGGTAATCAGCACGGACAGTGTAGGAGAAGTAGAAGAGATGACCATAGATCAGTGTTAGAGATGTTGTGGATATGGTCGTGAACCAGGTGCCGGTTTGGAATATGCCTAATGCAAGTTGCGCCTCCGAGTTGGACTCGTACGCCATTTCTACGGCTACTAGGAGCGTGGAACACTGGGGTAAACCGCGATGTGAGCGTTTGTCGCAAGCCTTGCAGTCTAAGACTGCACTGGCAGAGAGCTGCTTGAGGCGTTACGATGCTGGCCCACAAGACTCGACTAGGTTACCTTTTATCTTCACGACACCGTCATCATACGTTTACCTGACTGATTTTCAAATTCTGGTGTCGCCCTGGCCGCAACCCCCGAGGGTTTCCTTGCACAGGAGGAACTTCGAGTATTGATATGATAACTTGAAGCTTTCTATACAGTACTGTCGTCTACTGCCCTGATACCGGCCACATATTCGGGCTTTAAGCCGCCCAATACTCGGCCAACAGTAATATACACACAACAAGTGTCCAGAGGAATGAGTGATCTGTACATCCATGACCGCGCCTGTTGAGCATTTGGTCCTTCTTCCCAATTCGCACACCCGAGGTTTTCCTGAGTCACCATGCCCAGTGAGCTTTCAAGTTGGGTCTGATGGCTTAGATTCGGAGTGGCTGTCTCGTCTGGAGGCATAGTAAATATATCGCCGGCGTGCCATGCGCCTGTGAAAGTGGTGGTGTAAGGGAGCCATGTGGGCTGGCCTCGGAATCGACTACTTTTATCGACTGCGCACGGCCGCCGCCCTTTGCCGCGGCCTCTGCCCTAAACCGCAGCACATCGCCACTGCCCCTCAAGCTGTCAACTGTCGTAACACCGCCCCAACATTCCCCTGCCAAATCTTGTGGCCGACACACAGACTCACGCCTTTCCCCTTTGGCTTGTCTCTTGTTCCCTTTCTTCCTTATCCCCTTTAAGATCTAATAGTACAATCAGCATGTAAATACTTAGTGTCTCGCAAGTATAAAAGGCGCAGCACCCTCGACAAACGGAGGAGAAGCGTGCATCCCATTACCCCCTTTATTTGTGTGAACGAAACTACACGGCCACGCGGGGCCTCTGGTCGAGTCCGCGTGCTTGTCTTCCACCCCTTTTTCCTTCCATTTTTGAACTCACACGTGGTCCCGTCTTGGGACCCATCGCTACAGTGGTTATTTTGTGTTCGAAAAGCAGCATGATAATTGAAATGAATACGATAAGATGTATATGTGATGTGTACTGCAAGGATGGGGACTCGGAGAAGATGCACACAGCACTCTATCAGAGTGATAAAGGTGCATCGTGCGGATCCATGGATGAGTGGGGTGTGGTCGAATGGAGGACCGGCCGCAAGAATGCTACTCAGGGAGAAAGCACATGTTGATACTGAATCGATTGAAGAGTCGGCAAGGATGGTAGGAGTGCACAGCATACCAGCGGGTTGCAGTTGATGACGTAGAATCAATCTAGGAAAGATAGGGTATGGCATTGATACTGCTATTTCCCTAATCCATTTGGTCAAAGTATAGAAATAACGATTGCATTTTGACATGACCACCACCGCCTCAGGACATCTGATATAATCTGTGGAACGAACCGCAGTGAAAATACACTCCTACATTCTTATATAGATACAGTACAATATTGGCAATCTACGCGAGCGAGCTAAGATAAGAGTCGGTGTCACATGCCCCCTCTCTCGAAACCTTGCAGTCACGGTTTCCTGCACTCATTCCAGCGTCTCCAGGTTCCAAGGTATAATTAGATGTGACATGATGGGTGTCAGTATCTGATGGTTTTGTCGCCGGTTCTATCTGGCCGCCTGATGCAAGTACCGGTCGCGGCGCGAAGGTCATGGGTACCACTTGTGAAGTTCGATCCCCGCGAAGGTCAATGATGGTGCCAAATGAAGAAAATGTAGTGTCGAGCGAGCGGTTCAGCTCCACGAGTATGATTACGACAATTGGGTACATTCCCTAATCGTCAAATACCTGAAGTCAATACAAATCGAAGGCGATTCCTTAGAAGTCGTTACGCACTACAAGCTGCATGCCCACATGCAGGAATATGGAAGTGATATCTTTTCGTCCTGTGAGCAGGGAAATGATAAGAGATGCCAAGACCATGACCTGAAGAGAAAAAAAATTGTGACAACCTATGCTTATGTACCGAGGTGGAGCTTACGCCAATGAGAATATAAACTACACCCGACTCGACCAGGAGGATCAAAATCCTGAATGCCTTTGTAGGGGTTCGAATACCCATCCCACTTTCTATCAGAAACTTACGGTATTTCCTGTATGTATGCACAGGCGCATCATGTAATCAACGAAGGCACAGTCAACAAAATGTTTTTTAAAGACACCATGGACGTAGACGCACCATGCCTTGAGAGCTATGATGGATGTAACAAAAATATTGATTAACAAGGAGAGTGCTTGATGAGTAAACTGAATGCCCTCGATGAAGATGTTGAAATCATGTACTGTAAGGCGTGCGTCCCGAGTGAAGGTAAAACGGGACACGCCCGTGAGTCCAAAGAAACGGAAGGGAAAAGGTTAATAGACGGGCGCGCGGACCGAAGGTCCAGCGCGGCCGTGTAGCGTAGGTAATGTTCTCCCAAATAGAGGGGAATTTCGGGGCAGGTTTTCACTGCTGTCCGTCGAGGACGCGGCCGCCTTTTTATAAGCCCGGGTACGATATTATTTACAGATGAGACTGTGCTACCAAGTCAGGGAAAAGAGAGAGAGAGTGTGTGTGTGTGTGTGTGTGTGTATGCACGCTCGATGTCGTACTACTGGGCGCTGTATTGAAAGGAAAATAAATCAATGAGTAGCTAGGGAGGAGACTGTGAGCGCGAGCTAAAGAGAGGGGGAGACTGTTCTGTACGAGAGTTCAATCGGGCCTAAGACGAAAAGAGAAGAAGAGAAAGGGAGAATAAAGGTAAATGAGAGGGCACGTATGCGCGGCGTTTGCAATGCCGATTTCTGCCGGGAATGGAGAGGCGGCGAGGTAGATGCGTCGGGGGCACGTTTTGGGCCAGTCCCAATTCGGGTTTGTCGGGCTCGTCGGGCGTTGAGGGTGCTGCAATTGAGCTTTCCGAGCCTAGCACACCTAGCTCCCTTACAGTACCCAGCCACCTTTCTCTTTCGAGATGAGCAAGATGGCGGTCCCCACCGCGAGCACCAGGTAAACAACTGGAATATGTTCGAAGGAGAGACAGGTCAAGGTGAGGCAAAACAAGACCAGGAAGAGGAAAGAAAGCGCACTAGTGTTGATTACAAGCATGATGACCGGAATCATCAAAACAACCCTACTCTGGTCGGAACACAGGACCCAAGCCCGCCAGACGAGGATGCAGTCCGCGAAAATGTACTAAATCAAATTCCGGGAGACAGGTCAGTTTTTGAGGAATGCTTGCGGAGGATGTGAGGGCGTGGGGCCGGTACTATACTGACGTTGACAAAAAGTATGTTGTCGAACATCAACAGCCAAGATAATAGCTTGGGCGACATAAAGTCAACTCCCAGTTTATCAACAAGGCAAGCAGAGGTGTCGTCCCTGCCGAAGCACGCCGAGACAATATTGTTCAACAAGTCAACAAATTGAAAGGTGTAGTCGACAGAAAGGATCCAATCCACGGTCGACAACGCGAACATGGAAGTAGTAATGGCGAGGAGCCATTTCCGTGCTTGACGCTGCAGTCCATTATTTCTGTCCAATCATGAAAATCCCTTGAGATAAAAAGGGTATCAAGTAATTGGGTGACGAATCCCTTACACCATGAGATGAACCGCAATGGGGACAAGACACAAATATACACCTGGGATACATGATAAGTTAGTAATCAGCACGGACAACGTAGGATGAAGGGATGACCATAGATTAATGTTAGGCATACTGTGATTATAATTCTGTACCGGATATCGGAACGGACTAGACCTAGTGCAAATTGCACCACGGACACCATTTCTACGACTAGTGTGGAATACTGGCCACGATGTGAGAGGTTGTCACGAAGAGAGCCACTTGAGGTGTTACCGGCACGATGCTGGCCCACAAGACATGACTGGGTTGCCTTTTATCCCTAATTCATGCCCTGTATACTGAGAAGTAATGCCCGAGGGTACTGGCAAGTTGTCAACGGTAAAACATCCAGGCGACCGGTAGTCATGATGATGATCTTGACACTGCAACTCAGTCGCAATGACTCGGAACCATATGGGCCGTCATGGCAATCTCTCACCGTGATGCCCGCATTCAGTGCCAATGGCATGCTACAACTTGAAATGTACACTGTAACCGACCAACTTTCAAATTCTTGTGTTGCCCTGGCCACGACCTGCAAACACAGGAGGAATTTCCGAGTCTTGACATGCTGTACAAACTAGTACAGTCACGGTACTGCGAGTGAGGCACCAACTCGGATGTGAGTAATTGTTTGCCAGTGTGTCCACGGACCACTGGCACGTTCCCACATACACGAAGCCCGTCATCCCGGCCGTCTTCGGCATGCATGGTCATTGAACACAGTAGACAGCGCCGTTTGTGGACGTCACCCATGGTAACCTCAATATAACCTCAATGTGGACTCGCTCATTGATAAACGGCCCTCTGCTCAGGGCCTTTATGAGGTCTCGGATATAGCCCAAGCGACTTAAAGTAACAAGGTTCATTGCATGATCGCAACAAGGGACTCCCTACGAATACCTTCCGCCTCCCTGATAGTAAGCGGATCATACATGCTAACTTTTGTCAATTTATTGTGATGTTCTGAAGATATGCTCAATCTACAGTACCAAGACAACCATATACACTGGTTTACTGTGCTTTTCACGTGACTTGTCGCTGCGAGAATATCTGTAAAAAAAATCGGGCACATTGTTTCAGTTATATCTCCTCAACGAGCCACCGGAATTCAAAAAGGATTGCACCAACCAACTCTTTGTAATGTAGAGGTCATGATTTTGAATAACTGAAGGGCAAACAATGAGGTTTGAAAATTTGGGAGCCACTGGAATTCAAGAAGGACTGCACCAATCAACTCTCTGTAATGTAGACATTATGGTTTTAATTGACCGAAGGGCAAACAATGAAGTTTGAAGGTTTCAGGAGTGTTTTGGCATCTCGGGATTGTGTGAATTTTCTTACAAAATTTCCCGCGCACAACAAGTCACATGAAAAATGCAGTAATGTGAGACTTATAATCTCCATCCCCATTCCAGCTGTTCGGGTGACGGTAGACCTTCAAGAGGCACAAAATGTACTTAGTGACAACGGTTTGGAGGCAAGACCGAGGTAAGTATTCAAGCAGCTGAATAAGAAGCGCTGTAGCATGCATTGGCACAAAAGATGTTCGGACCACCGCGGCTGTTTTTCTGGTTGTGTTCGCATATTCTGGTAGAACTTGAAAGAATCCATCACTGGCGCGCGCAATCCGTCGTGGCTGCCTCGGTTTCTCTAGAAAATGGAAACCAGCCTAACTGGACCGGATCGTTAAGAAGTGAAATGGAACGAGTGTAGTGGTCGCCACGTCACATTATGTCATGCATGTCATGTCCCAATCACACAAAAACGGCAGGGAGCGCCAATCAATAGATTGTCGTCAGCTGCTCAGTCAATAATATTATCCGATTCGTTCTCGAGGTGGTAGACGAGGGAAGCTTCTTTACTGTTGCGTAGTTTCCGACGTGATGCACTCCAACATCTAGTACGCACATCGTACGAGTCCCCGTCTCCGGCATAGAGTCGAGTTCAAGTTCGTCGCCCACTCCACTCCCTGGTCCTTCAATGACCACAATCATGTCTTGCTTCTCAAGCCATTATGACCCATTCTTGGTACGCGAATTCGGAACACCGGAGATTCAGCAAATCGCAGGAGGTCGAATGGACTGTGAGAATATCCGGAGGAATAAGTATTCTGTGTGTCCATGACCATGCCTATCGAGTATTCCTCAACTCACTCAACCAGGGTTGTCCCGGGTCACCACGCCCGCCAAGCACTTTGGGTCCAATAGTTTAGATTTAAAGGGGCAGTCTCTTCTGGAGATATAGAAGATATTTCGCCGACGTGCCCTGCGCCTGTGGAAGTGGTGGTCACCTTGCACTGTATTCAAAAGCACCGAAAAATGGACATGGTAAGGGATTTATGCGGCGCATCCGGCGAGGACAGGAGCCTGAGGGAGCGAACAAGGCACTCTTTCAGAGTGATGAGCGTTCTGCTTCGCGCGGGTCCATATCAGATGAGTGGGGAGGGAGTCGAATGGATGGTTGGCTGCAAGAACGCTCTTGCAGGGAGAACGATGTTAATCAAGTGAAGACTCGAAGTTGCTTAGCCTGGGAGGAGTGCACAGCAAGGGTTGCAGGTGAGTCTGAGGTGACGACATAGTATCGGTATCTAATTGAATAACACCGCATTTAATCAAATATAGATATGACAATTGTATGTTACTGTACCTATCCCTTTGACATGATCACCATGGTGCTCAGGGTGTCTGGCATGATCTGTGGAACGAATCACGATGAAAATGATTTCCCGCATGCTTTGTAGATACAGTATAGTATTGGCAATCTACTCGAGCGATGTGCTAAGATAAGAGTCAGCATGCTCCTCTCCCGAAAGCTTGCTGTTTTCTGCACCCATTCCTGCGTCTCCTAGTTCCAAGGATGTAACGTTATAGATGTCAGTCTCTGGTGGGTTTATCGCCGATTCTATCTGGCCACCCGATGCAAGTACCAGTCGCGGCGCGAAGGTCATGGGTTCCACTTGCGAACGTCGGTCCACACAAAGATCATTGAGGGTGCTAAACGAAGAAAATGTGGTGTCGAGCGAGCGGTTCAGCTCCACGAGTATGATTACGACAATTGGGTACATTCCCTAATCGTCAAATACCCGAAGTCAATACAAATCGAGGGGGATTCCGTGGAAGTCGTTACGCACCACAAGTTGCATGCCCAGGTGCATGCACGCGGTAGTAACCTCTTCGTGTCCGACACGCAGGGAGATGATAAGAGATGTGAAGATTGTGACCTGAAGAGAAACAAAGTGACAACCCGTGTTTATACACTAAAGTGGTACTTACACTAATCAGAACATAAATCACACCCGACTCGACTAGGAGGACTAAAATCCTCATTGCGCCTGTAGGGGTTCGGATCATCTCGCTTTCCATCAGCAACTTGCGGTATTTCCTGTATGTACATGCGCATCATGTCGTCAATCAAGGCACAGCCAAGGAATTGTATTCTAACGACACCGTGGACATGGACGCACCATGCCTTGAGAGCTATGATGGACGTTGCAAAAATGTTGATAAGCAAGGAGAGCGCTGGATAAGTAAACTGATTGCCCTCGATGAAGATGCCGAAATCATGCACCCAGCCTTTTGGCTCTTTCAAGGTGAGCAAGATGGCGGTCCCCACCACAACAATCAGGTAAATGACTGGAATATGGTCAAAGGAGGGATAGGTCATGGTGAGGTAAACCAAGGTCAAGAAGAGTGGAGAAAGCATACCAATGTTGATTACAAGCATGATGACCGGAATCATCAAGACAACCCTACTCTGGTCAGAGCACAAGACCCAAGCCCGCCAGACGATAATACCGTCGGCGAAAATATACTAAACCAAATTCAAGGAGACAGGTCAGTTCATGGGGGATGCTTGCAAAGGATGAAAGTGTACGAATCTGGTACTCTGTACCGTAACGTACTGTACTGACGTTTACAAGAAGAATGCTGTTGAACATCAACAACCGAGATAACGACTGGGGTGATATAAAATCGGTTATTCGCTTCTCGATAAGACAAAAGGAAGCGTTGTCTTCGCCGTAGCACGCCTTGACAATGGCGTTAAACGCGTTGGTAAGTAGAAAAGTGTAGTCGACGGAAAGGATCCAATCCACGGTCGACAACGTAAACATAGTAGTGGTGGTGACAAGGAGCCATTTACGTGCTCGATTTTGCAGTCCATTAGTGCTGTTCCGTCAAGAAGATTTTCGTTGAGATGAAAAGGGCGTCAGGCAGAGTTGGACGACGCATGCCTTACACTGTGACATGGACTGCAATAGTGATAAGACATAAATATACACCTGGGATACATGGTGGGTTAGTAATTAGCACGGACTACATGGGAGAAGTGGCAAGGATGACCATAATTCAATGATTGGCATATTGTGGTTACGATCCTATACCGGCTATCCGTATTGAATGCATATAGTTCAAATTGGGCCTTGGATGCCATTTTTCACGACTATTGTGGACCACAGGCGTTGGCTACGACGTGAGGGGTTGTTGCAATAGACAGCCGCTTGAGGTCTTACCAGCACGATGCTGGCCCGTAAGACATGACTGGGTTGCTTTTTATGTATCAATGGTATACTGTATGCTGAATGGCACTGCCCATTGGTACTGGAAAGTTGGAAACGGTGAAATATCCAGCTGCGCTGGTAGCCATGATGATCTTGACCCTGCAATTCAAGTTGTAACATGAGCCATCATAGGGATCTCTCACGCTGTCCATACCATTCTCAGGCTACAGCATGCTCGAAATGCATACAATGTATACTGTAACTGACCAGTTTTCAAATTCTGGTGTCGCCCCGGCTACAACACGGGAGGGTTTGCCCGCCCGCACAGCGAGTCGGAGTACTAATGTTGAAATTTGTACTGATTTGGTGCAATTCCGGGCAGCTGAGTCTGACTGAGCTTTCCATTAATGTTGCGTATTACAGTGATTCCTGTTAAAATACCTCTCGTGTATCAGTACGGAAAATACAGACGCTCCGTGCTGTCCTTCCCTTCTACTCTTCTCTCAGAGGTTAAGACGGAGTCTTGGCATCAAAAAGCACAGTGATGCCAGTGAGTTGCCAGACTGTTGCCAGTTACGTACCAAAGGCTTTGTCATTGTTAATTTGTTACGCATGACGCGCATCTGCATGTCTCCTCCCGGTGCAGGTTCGAACAAGAGACGGTACGTGGCCTTGCGATGTCTCGTGACAAGCCACACGGCGGTCGAGAGTAATCCAATAGCCACCGCCGATGCACGCTATTATCGCGTGTCATGCCACCCAAGGCAACCTTACTAGTAATCTCAAATTTCTCAATGAAGACCCACTCTTTGGTAAAAGGCCCCTCCGAGTCGGCCGCATGAGATCTTTGATGCATCCCATATGTTTCAAGCCTCGCGGCTGAAAGCGTCAAGATTCTTTGCATGATCGCAATACTACGATCACCTTTCGTAGCACTAAGCGGATCACAATATCAATTTATGGGGGTGTTCCGAAGATATGTTCACAGGCAATCTACAGTACCAAGACAACCATATGCAAATGTGAGATTTCTAATCTCCATCCCCATTCCAGGCTGCTTGGGCGAACCTTCTAGAGGCCCAAGAGGTACTCAGCTGCAACGGTTCGGAGGACAGGACCGAGGCCCGGGCACGTGTTGAAGCAGTAGCATATGAAGCGTACCGCAATATGCATTGGCACGAAAGATGTTCGGACTGCCGCCTAGTTGTGTTTGCATAGTCTCTTAGAACTTGAAAGAACTGCGCGCAATCCGTCGTGGCTGCCTTGGTTTCTCGAGCAAAATGCATAAATGGAAAGTAGCATAATCAACATTTGCCAGTGACCGGCCCGGGACCATTAATAGAACGGGTGTCGTGGTCGCCAACACGTCATGTCATGCCACCATCACACAAAAACGGCGGTTGCGAGCGCCAATCGTATGATTGCCGTCAGTCGCTCCGTAATATTATCCGATTCGTTCTTGGAGCGCTAGATGAGGGAAGCACCCTTTAATTAACATTGCGTAGTTTCCTACTCCAACATCTACGCACACCGTACGAGTCCCAGATTAGAGTCGAGCTTGTCGCCCACTCTGCTCCCCCGCTTGTCCTGAGTCACCATGTCCACCGAGCGCTTTGGGGGCTGATGGCTTAGGTTCAGAGAGGTCGTCTCGTCTAGAGCCGCAGAGGATATTTTGCCGGCGCGCCCTGTGCCTGTCTAAGTGGGGTTAGATCGTATTCGAAAAACACCATAATAAAAGAATACGATAGAATGTTTGTGAGGCGTGTGCATGGAGTATGGGAAGAAGACACACGAGGCGCTCTTTCAGAGTGATGAAGGTGCCTCACATGGGTCCATGGATATGTGGGGAGGTGGTCAAACGGAGTGTTGGTCGCAAGAACGCTCTTCCAGGAGAAAGTGTTTGTTGATGCCGATCGAGCGAAGAGTGCACAGCAAGGGTTGCAGGTGATGACATTAGGATCAATCTGTAACGAGGAAAGATACGGCATCGATACTACGCCAGTTTCCTTAATCGAACGCATTTAATCAACACTGAAAGGAGCACTACACCCATCCCTTTGATAATCACCATGGTGCTCGGGGCATCTGACATGATCGATGGCACAAATCGCGGTGAAACTGATTTCCCGCATTTCTTTATGTAAATACAGTATTGACAATTCTACGCGAGCGACGTGCTAAGGGAAGAATCGCCGTGCTCCTTTTTCTCTTCGAGTTTCGTAACCCTGCTGCCTCCTGCACTCATTCCCGGCGCACCCCCTGGTTCCAACGTGTAATCGAAGGTAACATGGCTCTCGGTGCCAGGTGATTTCGTCTCTGGATCTATCTGGCCGCCTGATGCAATTACCGGTCGCGGAGTGAAGGTCGCTGGTATGGATTCCACTTGTAGAGATCGATCATCGCGAACGTCAATAATGGTGCTGAACAAAGAAAATGTAGTGTCGAGCGAACGATTCAGTTCCACGAGTATGATTACAACGAGCGGGTACATTGCCTAACCGCCGAAAACACGGAATTAATACAAAGTGAGGGTGGTTCCTTGGAAGTTGTTACGCACCACAAGCTGCATGCCCACATGCAGGAATATGGAAGAAATTTGATTTCGTCCGGTGCGCATGGCAATGACAAGAGATGCCAAAACCATGACCTGATGAGAAGTTTTCGTGACAACCTATGCTTATGGTGCATCAAGGCGGTACTTACACCAATGAGAATATAAGCCACACCCGACTCAACGATGAGAACCAATACCCTGATTGCCTTCGTAGGGGTTCGGACACCCATCCCACTTTCCATCAGAAACTTGCGGTATTTCCTGTACGTACATGCGCATCATGTAGTCAATCAAGGTACAGTCAACGAAATGATTTTTGAAGGCGCCATGGACGTGGACACACCATGCCTTGAGAGCTATGATGGACGTCGCAAAAATGTTGATCAAAAAGGACAGCACTTGATGAGAAAACTGAATGCCCTCTATGAGGATGTGGAACCAGCTTCGTGCCTTCAGATTGAACACGATGGCGAACCCCACCACGTTCGCCAGGTAAATGACTGGAATATGTTCAAAAGGAGTGACAGGTCATGATAAGGCAAGACAAGGCCAAGAAGAGGGAAGAGAGCGCACCAGTGTTGATCACAAGCATAATGATCAGAATCTTCAAGAAAGCCCTACTCTGGTCAGAGCACAGGACCCAAGCCCGCCAGATGAGAATGCCGTCGGAGATGATATACTATAAATTCAGGGAGACGAGTCAGTTTATGGGGAATGCGTGCAGAGGATGTGAGTGCGCGGTGCCGGTACTGTACTGACGTTGATCAAAAGTGCGCTGTCGGACGTCGTCACCCAAAATGCTAGCTGGGGCGACACAAAGGCAACGCTCAGCTTATCAAGAAGGCAAGCAGAAGCGTCGTCCCTGCCGTAGCACGCTGAGACAACACCGTTCCCAGAGCGAATGAATTGAAGGGTGAAGTCGACGGAAAGGATCCAGTCCACGGTCGACAAGGTAAACATAGAAGTGGTGATAGCGAGGAGCCATTTCCGTGCTCGACTTTGCATTCCATTATTTCTGTCCAATCACGAAAATTCCTTGAGATAAGAGAGGGTATCAGGCAGATTGGGCGACAGATCCCTTACACCATGAGATGAACCGCAATGGGGACAAGACACAGATTTACACCTGGGATACATAACGGCTTGGTAATCAGCACGGACTACGTGGAAGTGGAAGAAGTGGGAGAGAGGACCATAGACCAATGTTAGGGTTGTCGTGGTTATGATCCTGTACCGGATGGTTGAATGGAGTGCGTGTAATGCAAATCGATCCACAGAGGCCATTTCTAGCATGGAACACTGGGGTAGACCGCGATGTGAGAGGTTGTCGTGAGATTGCAGAGAGCTGCTCGAGGTGTTACTAGCACGATGTTGACCCAGAAGACTTGAGTTACCCTTTATTTATAAATGATATGCTGTATAGCACTGCTCGAAGGTGCTGGAAAGTTTGCAATGATGGAATTTCTAGCTGCACCGGTAGCCATGATGATCTTGACCCTGCAAATCAAGTTGTAAAATGAGCAATTATGGGGATCTCTCATGCTGTCCATACCTGTACCATCCTATAGCGCCCTCGGAGTGCATACAATGTATACTGTAACTGACAGATTTTCAAATCCTAGTGTCGCCCTGGCTACAACCCGGGAAGATGAGCCCGCGCAGGAGGGATTTCTAGTCTTGATATGATGAACTTTCAGTACGGTACTAGTACAGCGCTGCCAGTGACGCACCAGAGTCATTGTTTGGGTCCACATTCCTCACACGCACGTCGCGCCTCATTCCAGCTGTCTTCAACATGCAGCACGCAGCCATGGTCATTGGACACAGTGGACAGCGTTGCATGTCGTATCACCCATAGCAACCCTAATCTTTATATAGACCCACTCTTTGGTTCAAGGCCTCTCCAACGCCAAGTCGGTCGTATAAACTTTGATGCATCCCGAATATACCCAGCCTCGCGACCGAAAGCACCAAGATCTTTTGCATGACCGCAACACTACGAACGCCTTTCGCCTCCTTGATAACGCTAAACGGATGATGCGCGAGCAGCCTGTCGATTTGTTGCAGTGGTTCGAAAATATGGATACGTTCAGTTAATTTGGTTGGCTCAAATAAAACGAAATAACCTGAGCTTAAGCCTTGACAATGATGCGCTGAGGGGCGCGTGTGAGATGCGCAATTTCAACGTCCTGTTTCAGGGTAGCATGCATTTATCGCTGGACCTGAGGGCTTAGCCCCACGGGGCTTAGACTCGACTCGGGAGACTCGGAATCGCCTAGGCGCCTGTTTCCGGGGTCCTGAGAATCAAAGGCAGTTTCCGAGGTCCTACGGGCGGCCAAAACTCCGGATTATTACTTGCCTTCGTCAGTCGCCCCGTACCAACGACGATGTCTGCATTTCGTCTCGTCTCCTCCGTTGCCCGACGTGCCCCAACTTCTTTCGCCTTGGGCCGCCGTGGATATGCCGAAGCAAGCGACAAAATAAAACTTTCTCTTGTCCTCCCACACCAGGTGCGTCCCCTCAACTCACGGCTCTCCCTTGCTGAGCTGTCCGTGACTCCGACGCGTTCGTAGGCAATCTTTACCTCCACGGATGTCGTGCAGGTTAACCTGTCTGCGGCCACTGGTGACATGGGTATCCTCGCGAACCATGTGCCGTCTATTGAAGCGTTACGGCCTGGCGTTGTAGAAGTGATCGAGAGTGCTGGCACTTCGAAGAAGTGGTTCGGTGAGAGAAGCCCTCGTCCACAATTTCCTGTTGCAATACTCAAGCCCGATACGACCCTTAGCGTCGGGAGGCTTTGCGACTGTACATCCCAATAACAAGCTAACCGTTAATGCCATCGAGGCGGCTCCGCTGGAGGACTTCTCACTAGAGGTGTGTACAGGCTAACTATATATACCGATTTAATGTGAAATTTCTATCTCCATTCCCATTCCAGGCTGTTCGTGCGAACCTTCAAGAAGCCCAAAAGGTACTTGGTGGCAACGGTTCAGAAGAGGATAAGGCCGAGGCACGTATCGAGGCGGATGTATATGAAGCGCTGCAGCATGCATTGGGCACGAAATGATGCTCGGGCTAGCGCTGTTCACCTAGTTGTGTTCTTAGAAAAAACCGCGCGCAATCCGTCACGGTTGCCTTGGTTTCTCTAGAAAAAAGCATAAAATAGAAAGCAGGTGTGATTGGCCTAGAATAGACCGTTATGAGGAGGAACGGAACGTGTTACCGTCATGTCATGTCATGCCACAATCACGCAAAAAAGGCGGGTATTGCTATCACAGCGAGCGCCAATCGTATAATTGCCGTCAGTCGCTCAATGTAGCACTGATATTATCCGATTCCTTGGAGTGGTAGACGAAGGAAGCTTCCTTGCCATTGCGTAGTTTCCCGCGTGACCCGCTCCGAAGTCTGCGCATCGTACGAGCCCCAGCATGGAGTCAACCTCGTCGTCCACTCTGCTCCCCCGCTCCTTCGACGACTGCGATGTCTTGCTGCTCGAGCCGTTGCGTGACCCGTTCTTGGTGCGCGAATTAGAACAACGAAGACTCAACAAGACGCAGGAGGCCGAATGGATCGCAAGAATCGCGATGGATATCCGGAAGAATGAGCTTTCTGTACGTCCATGACCGCGTCTATCGAGTATTTGGGCCTTCCGCTCAGCGCACCGATCCTTTCTCCCCCAGAATGCCGTCGCTATACGCTGGCTCAGGGCCATCTCACACTCGGAGAAACGAGAATTCTGCAATTTTGTTCTGCCACTGGACGACGAGGCCTTTCAAGTCTTTGTCCAATTCTTCTGGTTCATCAAGTCGAATAACAGACAGAAAGCGCTCCAGCTGGTCTGTGAGACACGTAGGAAGTGGTACCTCGAGGGATGGTTCTACGAAGACATGGTCAACAAGTTCTTGGAAGACACGGCGTTTGTCTCACCTGCTGTGTCTTATTGGGATCTTAACCCGCGTGGTGAGGCTCGCGGTCTTGCGCAGACGAAGGCGGTGAGTTATGAGAACCGTCTTATACGTTTGGTGGCGATTAAAGGAAGGCAATTGACATTGCTATTACTGAAGGTGAGGTCACGTAAAACCCCCAAGGTCGTGAAACGCAAGAGGACAGTTAGTCGACCCTTCTTATCTAGGGTCACGAAGCGGCCAGCCGCCGCGCAACTCGGCTTTAAGAAGAAGCGCAGGTTGGGGGCAAAGGCCAGACCACGTAAGGTGGATAAAGGTAAGTGACACGGTTGGTGATGCAAAGGAGACACTCTTTGCATTGGAAGATTCGCCTTTCTGATTGTGATTCAGATACCGATTATCTGGAGGAGGTTGCCTCGGACTTGGGGAAAGGTCCCAGATTGCGGAAGAGAAAGGTAAGCCCTTTGGCTTTTCCATCAAACCTCGCCTTACGTTGTCAAGCGTGGCCGCAACGACCCCAAGACTCCAAGGCCGCAAGAAAAGATTCAGCAAAGTGACGGTAAACGCCGTAAGGTAAAAACGAACAATCTCCTTCGACATTCTGTTGCAAAGCCAGACGGACGCGAGAACGCAGCTGAATATGTCCCCACCGACTTATCTCGGCGTACACGACGGAACAGACAAGCCTCTTTACTGCCCAAAGCCCAACCCCCTGTCGCCACCTCCCAGGTCGATGTGAGTAGAGTAGTTCTCTCGTTACAGAAGCTGGCAAGTTATTGTATCGATCCCTGACCTAATGTAATAGACCCAGACACATTCTGTCGGTGCCACAGACCGTGCGTCGAAAAGGCCAAACAAGACAACCAAAAATTCTGCTCGAAAAAGGCAGCCATCCTCATCCAGCGCTCTGTCGTCTCCCCCAGCCGATCAGTTACCTTCTCCGGCAAGTATCGCCGGATGTCAGGCCATCGCCGACCTGGATAGCGGCTTGGTGGAATATCCTTTACCTCCCTTCGTGTTCGATGACGTCGAAGCGGAGGCTGTTGAAAGCGAAGATGATCTTTATGATTCCGCACCAACTGAGTATCCTGGTTTTTCCACTACTGGACCAGAGCAGGAACCGCAGGCCCCTGAACGACCCAGGCCACCACTCTCCATTGTGCCTCCCATTTGGGCCCAGGTAAGCCGCCTTTCCCCCCCCAGGAAGATGGAAATAATATCGTCCGACGTAGTCCCGACAGGAAGTGTGTGAGTCTCTTGATTTCTTCAGGAGTTTTCAAGGTGGCGTCTACCATTCCAATGACACCGTGAAAGGATATCTGCTCGGGGCCCACTCCTCCAGGTCTGTGCATCTGCCAGTTCATGCTCACCTCCGTCTGATAGACCCCAAGTCGTGATTTATTCCATCACAGCGGGAAGCTCATCATCTCGCACGGGTACGGGGATATCATTTTCCCGATGTCAATGAGTGCTAAGGCAATGAGTTTTTAGAGGTGGAAAGTCCGAGGCTTTACATATGAAAAACCGTCGCCTGGAGATTCAAGGGCCGGGGGATCAATTAGAGGATGACCGATCTGTCCGTGCTCTGCTCAACAATCACAGAAGTGGACGTCCTCTTGTCCTTTTAGCCGACAATAATTACGCGCTCTTCCCTTTCGATCTCTCTGCCAAGGGGTATACGTACGTCGTGTTGGGGCTCTATTGGATCGCGCATGCTTGGGGTTAGTACCATATGCCACTTGTGTGACGGTGCTAGACCGTGACTGTCTTCTCAGCCGAGCTTCAACAGGTCGATGAGAGTCACTCCGTTGTTCGGTATAAATTTGCATTCCAGTGGTGTGAAGGGCAAGGCGAACCTTGGTGGCTACAAGGCACAGAAAGAACACCCGTCGTCACCCAAGTCCCAAACAGCCAGCCCTGTAATGGCAGGCCTGAAGTCAGCACACCTAGGGAGCAAGGCGACTTGACATCAAGTAGGCGTTTACAGCTATTGTACCCTTGAGCTGTGATGCTAATTTTTATAAGTTGATGGTTGTCAAGCGTACGCTTATCACTGTGCCACCCGAGCTATTCTGACCTCTGCTTAGGTTCCAACCCCAAATGACTACCCATTTTTGTCAACATTGTCAATTGAGTTCGCCATTCGTATACCAGGACGCTCCGATGTGCCTTCAACCACGTTGTGCCGCATTCTGCCGTCTAGATCAAACGGCCTTAGACTCGTCACGCACGCAGACCCTATCGTACAGCACAGAGTTGCTTCGCCTTCGACCAGCAACCCATCAACCTGTCTCAGCGGATTCTCTTTACCCACGGCTGCCTACTGAAGGTGACACCACACTGCGTCCTTTTGCTAAAGGGATGCACTGCAGGGATTGTGGCCGGTTGTCTACTAGGTATTCGTTATTCAGAGCCATCTTTCTAAACTCAATCTGGCCCCAGGTTCAAATGGGAGGACTACGAGTGTAGCCACTGCCATGTAAGTCATACGATGCAGTCTTTTGCGCTGCTCACGTCCCATCGATAGCGTATATATAGGGCTCCTCGCTTTGCATTCAGTCACAAAGATTTCTGGCTTCAAGAGCAAGCCCTCAAATTTCACCAGCACCGCGTGGCGGAGGACTCCGGTCAGGCATAAAGTCCTGTTGAGCGCCGCAAAATAGCTGAAGAAACACACCAACAGGGATCATGATCAGAGGATTAGAGTTCCAACCACGCTCGAGTGGCTCTGCACTCCCCTACGTTCAGACCTTTGACCTGCCTCATAATAGGTATCATGTCACCAAAATCTGGCCTCGAGGCACCCTAACGTCTTGGTTTCTCTATCAGAGGACGCGTACATTTAATCCCGGGACATCCTAGCATCAATGCGGAGGCCAACGCCTTATTCCGCGATTACCAGTCACAAGCTGTTCGCGGCGAAATTCAATTTCGCCGTTGGCCACTTCGGGCTGTTAGTATCACTTATACTTTATCTCTTTCATACTGATGTCCTGACATTCTCCAGCATAAATGTATGGCTTTATGTTATTTAGTACAGCTCCAGCTTTCAACATCCCCTTGACAGGCAGAGGCCAGCTGCTATCGAATTATTTTTCACAAAACAGTACGCCTGTCCCATGTGCCCTTGAAATTGGCTAATCAAATTTATCATCCTTTACAGCTGGCGCGCCATACAAGGTACGTTGCTCCTATCAATTCAGTGATTGAAAGACCGACGCCAGGGCAGTACATCGGAGGTGCCGAGCGAACAATCCCGCTGGAGGAAGGCCCCAAGGCAGTGCTCGGTGCACTAGCACTGATCAAGCATCGTATCGCGACTGCATTAGGAAAAGATGTCCCTTTCAACGAAGTCCTGAGTGCTGCCTATATGGAGAAACAGAAAATGGCTGTAAGTTACCAAGTATCTACTCGTTCATAACGTATGGCTAATGGGATATCACCATAAATGCCGTAGTTTCACAGCGATAGTGAGCGGGGTCTGGGCCCCGTGGTCGCCTCCCTTTCCCTTGGTTCCGTCGCTGAGATGCATTTTCGCCTTCACTCAAAATATGTAGACACGGAAGGTCACAGAAAGGTTGCGATGAGCATTCTCTTGAGACATGTTGGTGCTATAACCGTCCGAACCTTGCCGTATCTCATCTCTGATCCTCAGGGCGACGTTTTAGTCATGGAAGGAACCGGTGTGCAAGAGTACTATGAGTAAGTTTCTCCGGAGTTCGACTCGACACTGCTCAATAACTGTATCAGGCATACCGTTATCCCCAAGAATTTCCGCATCGTTGCCACAGCTCGGTTCATTTCACCTGAGAATTACGCGACAGGCGGCGGCGGCCGGTCCAGTGTATCTATGGAGCAACAACAACAGTGATTCGTTTTCTATCAACTAATTTCCGAGACAAGGCATTATACCCATATTCTAAAATGCTACATGCGGCGCTAATGTGTGGTGGGAGGTGTTATTCATGATCGCCGTCTCTGACCAGTGGGAGGATGCGGCAGAGTTCTACCGCGCGTAGGCGGTCGATTCTGTTCCTGTCCTTGGGCTTTACGCGGTTGCAGTGGTTGGATTTGCGGCTGGGTATTGGTATTTCCCTTCGAAGATTACAGAATAATCTTTTTTTTGTTCATCAATTTGCTATGGTTCACTCACCAATACAGTCTGCTTCTGCTTTGAATAAAACGCAAACAGATCTGCGATCTGCTGCTCTAATAATTGTCTCTCCCTCTGAAGGCGGCCGACTTCCTGGGTGGAGATCAACACCTCTCGTGTGAGCTCTTTCTTGAATTCTTCGACATGAACTACGTTGATCGTCAGATAAGAAGATTGGTGAGGACGGTGGGCATTACTCTGAACATTGATCGCAGTGGCCTCTTTCATAGCCTCCACAAATCTGAGCCGCTCGCCTCGTATATCATCTGAAAGTTCTATATGGTATGAGTAAACTTTGGCTTCCATCACATGGGTAGAAGCTTCTACCGTTTGCAAGAGTGCGCAACATCCTCTCTTGATCTTGTCGTTGACGTTCAATTACCCCCAAAACTGATTCAGTGGCTGATAGGCCGTGGTCAAGCACCTTATAACAATGCTAAGAAGAAAAAAGGGCGTTTGATTTACTATATGCGTTTCTCATCTCGGCGTTCTTGCGCATATCCTCGTTGAGGGCAGCGACCAAACCGTTCATCGTGCTGACTAGGTGCGCAGAGTCGCGGTCTCGTTGCTTGCCGTCTTCGGCCAATCTACGCACGCCTTGCAGGAGCGTGAACGTCGCAGTCTGATCCGCACTCGCTTCGCCTTCTGAGCCGCCTTGAAGTTCATCGGTATTTCCCAGCGCCTTGCATAACTTCTGCACGTCTTCCGCGATCATCATGATCTGTGCCGTGCCCCCGTTTACGAACGTCTCGAGCCACTTTCACGTCTCGCCCGTTGAGATTGATAGCTAGCTGGTGTCAATGCGGTACTGCTACGCACCGTGTTGAGCTCGTTCAGATAACGCACGCTTTCTGCTTGCTGTTCGAGAAGCTGGGCGCGAGTAGGATCGTCGTGGGAAAGAGCATCTTTGGTATTTCTCATCTCCACATCTCCCGCACTTCCCTTGAGGTTGTGTAGAATCGACCCCGAAGGCCGAGCTACCTGATCGGCATCTTGTTTATCCGCCTGTGTTGCGTGTTGGAGGAGCGTTGGAAGAGCGGAGTCCTAGATGGTCAGCGAACCTGCTGATTATAAATACTCAAGGTAGTCGTACCGATGGCGGCGGAGTGTCATGTTGTGGGTTAGAAGTTACGGAGTCCGGCTTTGGGACAGATAACTCCACCAACATGTCCAGTTTCTGCCGAATATCAATCAAGTCAGAGTGTTCTAATCCAGAGCTATGATTATCTGGAACCGCTGAAGCCTGTCCCCCAGACTCGTTGACAGTCTTGGCTCCGCCGTCGACGGTGCTGTTCTGTGTGCCGCTCTTTAACATTGCCTGGATTTCTTCCAAGGCTTGAAAGATCTGTGCTTGATTACTCTCAGTAACAGTTGGCGCTGAAGGCCCGGCATCGCGCTGTTTTGCATCCAAGTGTACGAGTACGTCTCGCACATCGTCAACGGCATTCTGTATTTCTGCTAGGCATCGAGAATCCAACTCGCGTCCCGACATGGCAACACGCATGCTGGCAGCGACGCCTCGCACGTCTTCCTGAACGGCCTGCAGTTGGTTGCTCAACTCTACCGTCTTCATGAGCTGTCGCTCTGCATGTACGTCCATGACATCGAGCAGTGCGCCAACTGTGTCATCCGATTGGCAACTTATCTGCGATGCAGCTGTTGGCGAAGCGCACGATCTCTCGGATAGTTGCAGAAGTACGGTGTCGCGAGCACGCATCTCTTCTCGGAGACGGAAAGCGGACTTGGGCCTGGTTGGCAACGTGGAAGGATCTGAGGTCGCAGAAGCCGGTGAGGCAAGGCGATCTTCCAGAGAAGGAGAAAGCCCAGACGATACAGGACTCGTTAATTGCTTGGTGACACTTGTAGCAGGTGGACCGACGGGATTAATCAGACTGCTAAGGTCTGCCTGTTCTGGGTCCGTCTCTGAGTTGTCGGCGAGTCTTTCGTGGGGAATTAGGCTCGAGACGGTATGGGTTGGAGACCGACGTGAGCTACACGGGGTGGAAGCGCCAGAATGCTGAATTTCGGCGAGACGCTTGCGTACAACAGAACGACGCCCAAGATTAACGATAGAGGGACTATGCGATTGACTATGCGAGGACCTTTTGGACGGACTTGCCAGCGGCCTGTTGTTGGATGAAAGTGTAGGTTCCGGATCCTTTTCCACACGGTTCTTTTGGTTGGGGGTGATCTCCGCAGAGGACTCCCCACCCGATGCAAAACGATCTCTCGCGATCTCCGAAGGGGTACCTGTGCCAGTGGAGCGGATGGACGAGGCACCCTTAGACCGGGGGGAAAGCTCGTGACCCAGAGTTACCGGAGACTCGGTTCCCACTGTGGAGACCGGGTTGGATGGAAGATCAGGCTCGGGGGAACAGGGAGAGGCTTGTTGGGAAGGAAGCACTTCAGTATCAATCCGAAGACAACTTCTGATCTCCGTTTTCGTACGCCCCTGCATTTGCTTGTCATGACTCTGCAAGATGGCATCCCTTGAGCACAAGCATGAGTTCGCTGTTACAATATGTACATAGAGCCTTACCAAATAGCACTGACCCACGCGGCCCTGTCTTTCACAGTTGGAGCGGCGAAGCACTGTTTTTCCTTCCCGTCGAAAATCAGCTCAAACACCCTAGGATTTGAAGAATGTTCCATCACGGGCAACATCGCCCTTTGTTCAACATCGAGGTCCCCAGCAGCCAGAGATTTCACATCCGTACATGCGCGCAACGAGACAACATCCGTCCGTGGAATACCCTGCGTCGTGGCTGATGTCAGGAGTATATGCGATTTGTGAAGTACTGCATCGCAAGGTATCCACACTGGTAAGATCGGAGAAGAGACGGCCGTAGGTGGGCTAAGATGGAGAAGTGCACCTGTGTGCAGGGAATAGGTCGGAGATGTGCAGATCCTAGAACCCAGGCTATCGCTGTTATGAGTGAACGGATCAGTCTCGTTCTTGGCCGGGAGAGGAGGTGCAGGTAGTTTTTCGTCAGAGACAGAAGGCTCGGACACCCGCGGGACGCTGTATGGCTCTATTTTCTCCTTCCCAAACCGCTTTCCTTTCTTGAATACGGATAACAGGTTGCGGAACGACTGTCGCAGAGGCGAGGTCTTCCTCTCGGTCCGCGAAGGGGGAGTGAACAAGGCGACGTCTGCTCGATGGGTATGGGCCAGTGTGTTCGTGCCCCGTGCCCCTTGCGGATGCCGGACTTTCGGGGAGTTATCAGCACTCATTGCCTCGAATCGGTTGATGAGCTCCTTGGTCGAACGACGCCGCTGTACGTCATTCTTATTTAGACCTACGTATCGTTTCGATACAGGGATGGAAAAGTATTCCTCGTAGGCTTCCGGGCCACATTCCTGAGGCGAACGGAACTCTAGGGGTGTTGAAAAGGTGGTCTGAATATTGTCTCCGTAACGAGAATCAGGCGTTGACGAGGAATGTGCCCGGACCAAGTCACCGTTGTCGTCGGGCGAAGATCTCAGACCCAGGGATGTAGGTTTCGCGTTCTTTGGGCCCATCGGTCTTTCTAAAGGGGTAGGAGAGTACTCCGACTCTGAAGAAGTAGCGCCGCCCTCCCTGCTGGTTACGGGGTGGGAATACAATGAATAGATCTCGGAGACGTTATCCACGGTGGACATAATACTAGTTGTTGATATGTCCAAGATGAAGGCAACACTGGACGTACACAAGCCAAAGTTCGAAATGGGCCCGTCGAAACTACAATTAAGATGGTCCAGAGACATGGTGTGCAACTTATTTGACGGATGGATTTTCCGCTAGCCTAATCTTGACGCGACGTGTTCAACGGTAGCTTTCGCCTTTTGATAGGTTATTTGGATTACGCTTCTTGGAAGTTCATTTATCTCGACGTCGTGCATGAAAGCCACGCCACCGCGAGTGTGAGAACTTTTCGGCCAAGTCCCACGCGCCCACTGCCGTGCTGCAGTCGTGCTGCTCAACTTCCCTCCGTCGTAAATCCAACTGGTAACAGTTGTCTCGAGGAATTCGTGATAAGCCTTCGTTATAGTGCCAGTTTTGGCATCGTTTGGCGTCGCGTCAACACTATCCGAATGAGCTCACTCGCAACCTCCCTGGTTTCGCGTGCAGGCGAAGTGGCGTCCCAACAAGGAAAGGCTTTATGCGGAGCCTTATACCGGATGTACGATTAGTTATCTGTTGCGTATCGTTCTGTTAAAGAGTCCTGACCTAAAATACCAAAGATGCAAGGATACCACCGACCCTCAATTACTGTCTAATGTTCAAGTTTCTACATGGACTTCTATGCGTCGTGGGCTCTGCATGTACACAATGGCTTTGCCCTTGTTGAGTGGATGCTCGGAACTAGGTACGCCATTGTATCGCTAAACGAAGGTGATTGCGCTCAAATGCTCGTTGACTGTAGCATCGCCTCGCGCAATACCATCTCTATCTCAGTGCCCCCCAGAGAACGCCCCTCTTCTACCCCCCTCGGCAGTTTTACCTCCAGGTAACCCATTATGGGCTCAAGCTTCGAAATGACGTTAACCTATTGGTCTATTGCAGCTGTAGCACCTAAAACACCCCCATCGAAAGCCGTTGGACGCCTCCCTGCGTTGGGGTGAGCCTATTGCCGTTCTTAAGATCCTTCCTCCTTGACGGCATCTTCTCAGCTGGAATACTTGGAATGCATACCGTTGTGGTATCGTATCCGTCTAGTACATCTCCTTTGTTCAATCGCTGAGAGATACATGCAGCAATTTCCGAAGAAAAGGTGTTTGCTGCGGCCCAGTCATTTGTCACACTGGGGCTACGGGATGCTGGCTATGAATACGTGAACATTGATGTATGTTTCTCGCCAGCTACCATTAGCCTACTCTATCTCAAGCACGCCTCAGGACTGCTGGGCTCTGTGCGATCGCGACCCGAAGACAAATGAACAAGTACCTGACCCAATAAGGTTTCCCCATGGAATGAAAGCTGTAGCGGATCACATTCACTCCCTAGGCCTAAAAATAGGCATTTACAGGTAAATGTGTTTTTTCTATTGAGGTTTCTTGCCTTTTAACCGCGAATATAGCGATGCTGGTACCAAGACTTGTGAAGGATATCCGGGCTCGTTGGGTTACGAGGCGATTGACGCTGCTACTTGGCAGTCCTGGGCTATTGACTGTGAGCGTTTTCCGTCTTATGTTTTCCGTCCTTCCGCGTCTTACACCACACTAAACAGATTTGAAATATGGTAAATCGTAAACATGGTTGAAAGTTCGACACCAACCGATTATCGATCACCATTCTCAGATAATTGTAACGTTCCCGCAAACTGGAGTGATACTAGCGTAAGCTCCCAATCTTTTCTTCATAGAAATATTACGTATCCTCCGTATCATAGGCTCCTCCAGGGGGTGATTGGTAGTAAGTTCGGTTTCCCATGTATGCCCATCGGACGTTCAGAGAGGCTTTCATAGCAACTCGAATTCGGCCAAACGCTTCCGCAGCATGGGGTATGCTATCTAATCTAATATCACGACTTTCTTGCTCCTAACCCGTGTCTACTATGTTAGCGCCGCCATCGCTAAGAATAATCCACCGATGCAGTATAGCCTATGCATCTGGGGAGAAGCTCAAGTATGGACTTGGGGCGCTCGCGTCGTATGTGGATGATTAGCCCGTCACTTGGGTGCTATACTAAACGTACGATTATAGGGCCACTCCTGGCGCATGTCAGGCGATTCGAGGTGCGTGGCATCGTCATCAGATTACTGATGACCTGTGATGACCCTACGGCGATGTCAGCCCAACCTGGGAATACATAAAGTCGATCATGAAGAAAAACGTTGCGCACCTGTCCTCCATCGACTTCTTCGCGCACAACGACATGGATATGATGGAAATCGGCAACGGCAGCGGCAACTTGACGCTTCAAGAGGAGCGTACACACTTTGCTGTGTGGGCGTTCATGAAGAGTCCCATCCTGCTTGGCACGGACGTGTGTGGTCCTCTTCCTTTGATGTCAACCTATCTGATTACTATCATCGAACGCATGTGTAGCTTTCTAAACTCAGCCCTCAGCAGGTCGAGATCATCACGAACAGGGAGCTTCTTGCATTCAATCAAGACGCGACAGTGGGCAAGCCCGCCGTGCCATTTAAATCCTCGACAGCTGTCGCTGCAGATCCACCACAGTTCTACACTGGTAAATCCATTAAGGGTACTCACGTATTTGTTGTGAACACCAATGAAACCTCTACGACGTTTAATATTAAGTTCGCGGATGTACCGGGACTGAAGTCAACACATGTTCATGTGCATGACATGTGGACATCAAAGGACCTGGGTACATTTTCGGGCAGTTACGATATCGCTCTAGCAGCTCATGATACAGCGGCACTACTTGTTACACCAGTCAAAGTGGGTTCATAAATAATGTTATTCACTATACTGGAACAATCATGTCGGACCTTCCGACCTTCGCATACACGATAGCCTTAACGCCCAGGGACACAATACAAACCTTGTGTAGCTACCGTTTTACTTGTTTTGTGAATACCGATACAAGAGGAAATTTACAGAAAGTGTTTAAGAAACTATTTACTTTGACTTCTCACTCGCCTGGATGAGTTCGATCTGAGGGCCAAATATCAGCAAATACGTGACGACAAGCCCTGTCTTGTGACATGCTAACCTCTTGTTTAGTGATCGTTCGTAATTCGCCTGGCATAGGGGTGCCACGATCCGTGCAGCCAGTAGCGAGCCAATAGCGAACCTCATCGGGGACCACTTCGATAAGAGCCACACGGGGGTCGTTCTCATCACCTTTGTGCACATTATCGCCGAGGTTGCCGAAATAGGGTGCGATGCTAGAGAGGAGTAATGTCAGCGACCGCGGGACATCGATCGTTGGTGCTGGTGCTGAGATAACATACTCCGAGGACCAATACTTCTTAACGACGGCCCTATCCTCGATCACTTTGGCAGTTCCGGAATAGCTCGCCCAATTTGTTGAGGAGGCATCGCAGAAGCTAACGTTGGCGTGACTGTCATTCTTAATCTCCTTGAATTTGGGAGAGGCGTTGTTCGCGATGAAGACTAGGTTGATTTGGGTGCCTGAATACTCTGGATAATCGTTGTTACGAGACAATTCATCATGGTATAAATGAGCCTCACGGCCAGCCGGGGTCATGGCTCTCGCGTGGAGATGACCAGAAGACGCGCGCGTCGTCAGCATACCCGTCTGTGCGCCGCGGACGAGCTTCTGCAAATCTGCTAGGAGATGAGATTCTCGTGGAGATTCCCAGCGGTGAGGCACACACCCTCCAACTTTTGCGTAGGCGTCACGTTGTCATTCTGTGCTCCGGCAATGTAGGGGTCGAGCTCAACTTTTGAGGACATGATAGAACTGTTTGAGTTCAGGAAAAGTCGTGTCGAGGTGCGAGTTTATATGTTAGCATGCTTGAAGACTCCTATCCTCTGCTCCAAAT
Organism: Russula virescens; assembly: GCA_003316435.1. Lineage (NCBI taxonomy): Eukaryota > Fungi > Basidiomycota > Agaricomycetes > Russulales > Russulaceae > Russula > Russula virescens. The sequence goes on along the minus strand of QFEY01002800.1, from coordinate 21,602 downwards.
GACGTCGGCACGAGTTACCAATTACGCAAATGCCGCCCCGCGATCCCTCGCTCGCGCGAACTGTTCTGTGACTGGTCACCCGTGCGTTGTTACCGTTCACCCGACATACTCCAACATGGCTCCACGTGGGCGAAGAAGATACCAACGGATGTTCTTCTTCACACCCTTCAAAAGGAAACGATGCTGCTTTCCAGGCATTGCAGGTAACCACGAAGGGAAGAAGAGTGGCGCTGATTGTTGCGGTCCTGTAAGATCTTCGCACATGAAACGGCGATGGTGCATCAAACCGCTTTTATACCGACACTGAGAAATGATTGACTTCGGTGACTTATATGACGTCAGTAACAACGACGGCCAGACCTCATTACTCGTTACTCTTAGCTCTCACGACGTTTTCCCACTTCGCAGCATTCGTACTGAGTACTGACGTAACGCCCGATGTGTAGTTGAGTCAGGGATGGATCTCGGCCGTGGATCTTCCGTGTCTGATATTCCGATCAATTCACCCGCTCGTTTCCGCCGGACTGGAAAACAACCCGTCGAAGGGGTTTTGTGGGTGAGGAGCTAGCGTTTAAATTTGCCATAAACGTTTATGACAGGAATTTGATGGATGCCAAGAATAAAGAAAAGAGCGCTGACGTGCCGCCGACAAAAGTGAGCAGAATAAATTAATGTCGTAAACAGAACGGTACTGACGCCAAGTCACTAGGCAGTTTTCAGATGGGGTAATATGTGGCTCGTGCTGGGGCCAACGCCCTGTCCCGAGAACCTGTACATTTAAGTTTCCCTGCCTCGCTCGTGCTGTCCCCTGTCTTCTTCCACCCACTCCTCCCCCCACATTATCAACCCATGAAAGGGTTCCGTTCGCGGTTTCGGTTCGTTACACGTCGCGATGCTTTCCTCATACTTCTCGGTGCAGCCTCCATGCATTTGTACTCTTCACTTTCATCTCCCCCCGCGGGGTCTGCCATAATATTCAACACCCACCTTTCTTCACAAGATCCCCTGCATTATATCCCCCCACCCGTGCAACCTGTAGAACCCGTTCAACCTGTACGAAATATAAAGAAGCGTCCCCCACCACCGTCCGACCCTCTACCCACCTCACCTTCTCCCGAACCCATACCCAATACTGGACATGAGATCCCCCAAACGGAACTCCTCAGCCATGCGCCGGGCTGGACCATCTTTCGAAACCTTTACATGGCCGATGGCACCTTATTCATCGTCACCTCTAACCCTGACTCTTTCCCAGAAATCAAGCTTATGACATCGACCGGCCTGCGCGCCGAAAACACACCAGAGAGCATCGCTGCGCGGATGCCTACTTCTCGTGACATGTCCGTCATCACCCCAGAGGAGGCACGTCAGCGCTGGGGGGTGGACCAATCCACGGAGGAGCTGAACAGGATATTTCCTATTGAGGGTTCGACTGTGCGTCCGCTTAGCCTTCCTGTCAGATAAGCGTTCTCACATGACTCCCATCAGCTCCTTTTCAATGATCCTGGACAATGTGCGCTGTCCTCGTTTCTCTACACGTTTCTGTATGTCGCGCTCATGCTAAAATAGTCCTCAATCATTACTATCACTTTTGCGCCGAGCTTCTCTTTGGCGCTTGGGCGTTTTGGTATGGCACCTTCATGGGCGCTTCCCCCACGGCACCTATACCAACCTTAACGCGTGCTATTTTCCCTCATGCTGAGGCCGCGGAGTGGCGCGATGGACCTGGGATGAACTTCTTCTTCCTCCGTTCCGCATGGCCATCGCTTACAGTCGAGACGCGACCGGACTGGCTAGACCGCGTATCTACTTCGGCGATTCGCGAAGGCGAAACTGATGGCCGCGCGTGGTGGTTCGATACTGTTCTCCTAGCCGATCGAAGCGCCGCATTCCGCGGCCCAGAATGTGGAGAGCGAACGCAGCGCACGGCCGCCGCAGCCGTGAAGGGTGTCGTCGAACGCGTTGGCCGTACCGGATTCCTCGATCGTGGTTGGTGGGAGCCCGTGCGGACCAATGTGCTACGCTTTGCTGGCGTCGACTCGCGCAGTTTGGACATTGGTACGCGCGCCTTCAAGCGTGCGTCGCGCGGGTCGCCGCGAACTGGCGGCGTCGAAGAAGTTGTAGTCACATACATCTCGCGTCAAGGCGTTAAACGACACCTCATCGACGAAGACCATGAGGGCTTAGTGCGCTCCCTTACGGAACTGTGTGATAGGCGAGGCTGGCAACTTAATATCGAAGCCATGGAGCGTCTTACGAAGGAAGAGCAACTGGCAATTGCCGCACGGACGACTGTGAGCACCCGAATTGTCTTTTGTGGCAAACTATCTTTCGCTATCATTCGTTGATCATTCATCTCTTCGCCAGTTCCTCGTTGGAGTTCATGGGAATGGTTTGACCCATCTGATCATGATGCCCATCACACCGATCTCGACAGTTATCGAGCTGTTCTATCCCGAAGGTTACGCGCATGATTATGAATGGACGACACGAGCTCTAGGGATGAAGCATTTCGCTGTATGGAACGACACGTACGTTTCGATTTTCACGTGCCGGAAGATTCGCGCGCACTAACACCCCAACGATCTACGTGTAGTTCAACCACATATCCCGAGGTGACGTGGCCCAATTACCCCGAGGGTTTCCAGGGAACAGAAATTCCCGTACATGGCCCTTACGTTGCAAAACTCATTGAGGATCGAGCCGATGGTTTGCTTCCATAACTGAACGTTACTGAACTTTAGTGCCAAACACAACGATCCTCCGGACATCTTTATCTCGAGGGTCGTGTACATTAATATTCGATCGAGTTACCCACCCGGACACGGTAGAGTTAATCGCTTCGTTCATTTCAGTTGCTACTTGCTGTCACATCTTATCGGTGCTCATCTTCGTACGCTGTGCTTTTTGCCTTTGGGTCTTTTCTGTGTATCGCTTTTCGCATGAACTCTACTTGCGGTGACGTTCTTTGATCCGTGATACGTGTCACAATACTCCCCCTAATCCAACATTTTCTGCTGTGATGACTTCCATTGAATAGAAGCTTCGTCGTAGGCACTGCCTGATGCGAAGTGCTTATACACGTGTCCAGTCCCACGTGCCAAGTAGAAGCTCGTTGTCGATATATAGGACATTGCCATTCTGCTAAATCTCATTTGCCACTCACTATCCTACTTTATAACATGCCAAATCAAGGCCATATGATCAACGTCAACTAAAGGAAAGGGACATCCTATGAATTTAGCGCAAGCATTATCGATGGGCACGCTTCATTCAGTTGTAGCACAACACTTCGTAGTCCTGCAGCCAGCGCATCAGAATCAATTCTTTGCTTCGCACAGGGTTCGAATCTGATGATACTCACGTCGATGAGAACCTCGCTGCCACTGAATGCCAGATGAGCGGCCGGAAGATGCTCCCCAATCTTGGCAGTGTGTACGCCGCCGCTGTATTGTACGCGTGCGATGTAAATCGGAGCACCGTTTGCTTCTCTCCCACCTTCCACGGGTCTCGCCTGGAGTTCCTGAAGATTCAGCTGGTAGCTGTACTGGACCCATCGTATCGCGCGGCTATCACCGACAAGAACTTCGAACTTGCTGACCTACGTTCCAAATTTGAGTTTCTGGACAAAAGGGACCGTGGAAAAGTGTGAAAAGATGTGCTTTTTACCTACCTCGACGACTCTGCCAGCATACCCAATGGCCGCGCCTTCCCTGAATACGGGAGAAGCCTTGCCAATCTCTAAACATAGAATAATAACATGTCAAGGAGGGAACGCAGGAGCATAAACCAACCAAAACGTACGGAGACTATTCTCGTGATTGACGCGTGCGATATAGATCGGATGATTATCCCTGTCCCTGCCAGCCTCGATTGCCGAGCGGGGGATGTTTTCACGTCCCTCGACAAGAACCCAGGTCGTAGGGCCACCGGAACCGCGCCCATCGTACTCTTGGGTGCGTGCCTGAGCGTCACACGGCAATGCGTGCGTCCGACTATGGTAAGTAGTGGGAAAGTCAGAAGAACGGAATAGCGGGCTCACTTCCTCTTGGGCTCTCTCTTTTTTGTGTTTCTCGTGTTCATGATAGGCGTAACCGCCGATGCCGAGAGCTGCAACACCTGCCGCAAGCCCGCCGATCTGGTAGGCAGTGAGTGGTCTGATTAAAACTCGAGATGAGATGGGATCGCACTAGCTTTTCCTCGTTATCGGGAGCACCAGGCGGCGGTCCTGGAGGCGGTCGTATCTGAGAGAGGGCTTGGTCCTTCGACGATGGTAAGTAGGGGGAAATCGGAGAGATGGAACGGGGAGCTTACTTCCTCTTCGCCTTCCCTGCGTTTCTGGTGCTGATGATAGGCATAGCCTCCGATCGCGGCAGCACCTGCCGCAAGGCCACCTGCGATCTGAAGGGCAATGAGTGGCCCTGATAGGAATTCGAGGTAAAAAGTTAGATCCGCACCAGCTTGTTCTTGTTATCGTGAAGGAACTCTTCGGCGCGCTCCCGAGTGTCAGGCTGTTGTTGCTGCGAGAGGGCTTGTTGCTTTGATGACAGTATGTAAGGGGAAGTCAGAAAATGAAATAGGGTACTTACTTCTTCGCTATTTTTGTGATTCTGGTGTTGATGATAGGCGTAGCCACCGATGGCGGCGGCACCTGCCGCGAGCCCACCTGCGATCTAAAAGGCGATGGGTGACCCTGATGAAATTTAAGATGAGAGCCAGATCCGCACCAGCTTGTTCTTGTTGTCATGGACGAACTCTTCGGCGCGTTCCCGTGGGTCAGGCCGAGCATCAGGCTGCTGGCCCTGTGGCGGAGCTTGTTGCTTTGATGACGATATGTAAGGGAAAGTCAGAAAATGGAATAAGGAACTTTACTTCTTCACTATTTTTGTGATTCTGGTGTTGACGATAGGCGTAGCCACCGATGGCGGCGGCACCTGCCGCAAGCCCACCTGCAATCTAGAAGGCAATGAGTGGCCCTAATAAGAATTTGAGGTGAAAGGTCAGATCGTACCAGCTTGTTCTTGTTATCATGGAGGAATTCTTCGGCGCGTTCCCGAGCGTCAGGTTGCTGTCCTTGCGAGGGGGCTTGTTGCTTCGATGGTGGTATGTAAGGAAAAGTTAGAAGATGAAATAGGGAGCTTACTTCATCTGCACTATTTTTGTGACTCTGGTGTTCATGATAGGCGTAGCTACCGATGGCAGCGGCTCCTGCTGCTAGCCCACCTGCGACCTGAAGGGAAATGAGTGGCCTGATAAAGGTGAACAGTCAGATACCCACAAGTTTATCCCTGTTATTGTGGAGGAACCCTTCGGTACGCCGCTCATCGTCGCGCTGAGGCCCCTGCGAGACGGGTTGCTACGACAGTAAGTAGGGGGAAATTAGAAAAATGGAATAGAAGGCTCACATCGTTGTCACTATTTCTGTGTTGTTGGTGTTGACGATAGGCATAGCCGGCGCCGGCGAGAGCGGCAGCACCTGCCACAATCCCACCTCCAATCTCCTGAAGGGCGATGAGTGACCTAATAGGAATCCGAGGTGAAGGGTCAGATCCGCACCAGTTCTTTCTTGTGGTCATTGAACCAATTACCCTTCTGCTCTTCGTGGGGAGCTCCCACACCCTGATTTGGCTGCTGGTAACTGTCATTCGGTCGCTGTACATCTTGACCACAGTCGCGGCCTGGAAGAAATAACGACGAGGTCAATCAGAGGCATGAAAAAAGAAGATCGATGTACCCTTATCAGGAGGGTTGTACGGCCCCTGGCTCTGGCACTCGCTGTCTGGGATGCGACCCCACAAGGCAGGTACTATGGGAGGAGCCCAATCACTCTAAGTAGAATTATAAGTTGATGATTCAACTGCCTGTACATAATGTTTGGTTACCTGAGACGTATGGGGCTGGATTATTCTGTATCGAGCACCTGATGATGGACGATGAGAGCGGAACTTATCGTCGAGGTTGACGAGGACTCACCTTGGTACTCGACGACGTCGCCAAGGTTGTACTGAGTTCCAGGTTGCCAGTCACAGGCTGTCATTGTGATGGAAGTAAGATGATGGGGCCCATGAGTGAGTGAGTGGACCCTTTATATGATTCGTTGTGTGGGGCATCTGCCGGTGAAAGGGTGAAAGCAATACGGATAGAGTATATCGACGTGACATCGACGGTATCGATGTGTTTGTTAATTAAGTAGATTGATTATTACATAATCTGAACTGAAATGACATGATGAATTGACACGAGGCGGAAACGCGACGGACGCAGTGTACAGTCAGTGCAGCGCATGCACGGCGTGTACCCCCACTTCACCCCCACCTTCTTTCATTTACCGGGGTATGGACTTTTCGCCATCTCTTCCCTCAATACCCCGCTTGCGGGTAACCCGCCATTCCCACCTTTCACCCCAGGATGACGATCTCTCCCGTACCCCTACGGCCGGTCCGTCGCGTCTTCACGCGTTGCATGATGAGAGCGAGGATACCGATGCTACCCCACGCCTCACCGTCAGCTCCTCTCTCCCATCTATGTATGCTGTGACGAAAGACACGCCCGCTGCTCAACTGCGCGCACTGCTTGCCCAGGTGCCAACCACGTCACCCGTCTCGCGGACGCAGCTGCTCCACGAACCTACTCCCTCCCTCCCTTCGGATCGCGAATCCGACTTTGAGCCACCCCCGAGGTGGTCCAACACGTCGACAAGCTCAGCGCGTGAGAGTCTCAGGAGTATATTCACCCATGCCCTTCGCGACCCAGGAGACACCCCACGGAAGGGGGCCCGGAGAAATAGCATTGACTTGAGCGAGGTGGAGGATAGCCCGAGAAATGACCGAGTAATTCTGGAACGGGCGAGGAATAAGGGGAAGAGGATGAGTTTTAGTGACGAGGAGTTGGACAAGTCATCTGGTCCGTTTGGTATTCATTCTCCCGCCGACCTTGAACTGAACTTTTTGCGTCACCGTCACCAGAAAGAAAAACTCCAACTGCGACATCCCATGCTGCCAGCATGCAAGCTTTGAGAAACCGCATCCTGAACTCTCATGCATCACGGCTCTCTGGTGAGTATTTATCCTCTTCCTTCCTGTATCACTTCCGCCACAGATTTCGGCAGATTCGATGTCAGGTGTTTCTGACTCCAGCACGGATAATGCTACCTCGTTCCCCGATATGCATGCTCCTGGACCTGGAATCCCCAGTGCATCCATGCAAACAGTGCAACTTTCTGGTCAATTTCAGAGTCACTCAAGTAACACTCCTACCCTATTGCTTTTCGTTCGTGGTTTAACTTCCCGCCTTATTAGACCTCCTTGATCAAGATTCCGAGATGCAACGTGCTATGGGTGTAGCTGATAGCTTTGACGGCGCATCGACCAACCAAGGGCTCTCCCGTAGGTCCAACACTAGCCATCGATGATAGTTACTTATTGTTTACAGAACCGGAATCCCCACCCCCTGCTCCTCAAACGACAGCATCCTCCCTAGCCACTCGGCCCCGTTCATATCTCACGCGCGCCGGGTCCTTGACCGAGTCCAAACTGACCGCGAATGTATCGCGCCGTTCGGGAGGTCCCCATATCCGGAAAGATAGTTATGACTCAAGTGAGTGCCCATCTTACCCTTTGCGGGGGATGCTCAATTGACGTTGCACAGTCTCAAGCGTAGATTCAGTCGCAGGAGACGGTGAGACCCATCTCGTGATTCCCACCTCCGCACTAATCGCCTTTACCGCTAGCGTCGAGCACTCCTAGCACCCCTCCGGATCGTCGAGATAGCTATCATCACCATCGCGCATCACACTCACTCACGGGATCGCCATTGCCGCAAGAGTTTCCGCGCTATAGACCAGAGCTCACGCATAGCGGTAGCAGCAGGTCATCGTCTCGGGCCGAGTCAAGTTCCTCCATTGCCGATTGTGAGTGATATCGAATCACGGATCACTCAATCTGACAGTGTGTATAGTCCGAGATCGCATGAATGATACCGAAAAGGAACGCCAACATGAACGCGAGCGAGCGTGGAACAGGCCACTGTCGGCGCGCGCTCGAACCGTGTCTTACTCGGGCACCGCTAGCCACTCACCCCATCATGGCTTGGACCAGCCAAGATCATCTCCAAGCAGTGCATCTCATTCACGGGACCACTCACGTGCCTCGTCACCCAGCGAGTCGGTCCGCAGCCGAGTTGCTGAGGAAGGAGATGAGAATTACAAGCGTGAACGTAATTGGGGGTCTCCGCATCAAAAATGGGATCAGCAGCATCGACCTTCTACACCGTCACTCCTTGGGCCATCTCCTCAGCGCCCACGGACCCAAAGCACTCATTCGAATGGCCCTGATACCCATGCCCACTCACCAGCACAGACCCAACGCCTCCGGCACGTCTCCAGCCAGTCCTCGTTACGTTCTGAAGGCTCGTCACGTGCCTCTTCCCCCGCCGACCTAGCTCCCAGACGACAGACTGGGCGGAGCAATGAGGGGGAAGAGGTCAGGCATGAACGCGAGCGTAACTGGGGTTCGCGACAGCAGAAATGGGCCCATACGCATGTTCACAAGCGAACTAACTCTCCAAACCCCGCCATGTCGCATTCTCGGGTCCAGACACAGATGCCAGACTCAGATCCGCCAGCGTCGATACGGCCAACCAGTGGCCTTTTAAAGGGACGGCCTAGTGAAATGTCTCCGCCTGCACCACCTGAAGCACCCGAACAGGACGAGATGTCACGTGATCCGATGTCGAGATTCTCAAGGCTCGCAAATGGACATGCACACGACAAGCCTTCTCGTTTGCCGTCGCGCCTTCATCGGCCAGACTCACCGATCAATGCCAATGGTGCCGGTATGAAAGATTCCTCCCCAGCATCAGCACCTGCTCGCTTCGGTTGGCAGTTCCCACGAAATCGCCCTCAGCTTCCTGATTTCGAGCCTGAGACGAGCTCGCGCGAACGCTCCTTATCCCCGATATCTCGACCAATGGGGCGTACTATCGGCTCTGGAATTCCCAGCCAAATTCCTGTGCGCTCACCGAGCCAGGTACCGAAGGTCGAGATCAAGCGAAATGGCCATGTTCAGGCATTTGCAAAAGGCCACAAACGCACAACGACCGAATTTACAGAAGCTAATGGTGCAATCCCGCCAAAAATTAATTTCGAACCCGAGCCCGAGCTGGAGCCGGAACTTGTGTCTGAGCATGAAAGCAGAGGTGCTAACTCTCTGCAAGGTCTGTTACCACACATCGTTTATCATGAAAGCGTTTTCTCATGCTCCATCTTTTTAGGGAGCGATGAAAGTATGCAAGACGTGCCAACACCTATTGTACGGCCAATCGAGATCCCTCCAGTAGAGAAGTTTCGATCATTAGCGCGTGCGGAAGCTATCCCGAATGCTGATGCGGCTGACGACTGTGACTCCGAGACATTTTCTCCAGTCACGACTCCTATTGAACTTTCCACTCCTCCTCGTCCATCGCTCAGTACTTCCAAAATCGAGTTTGACACCCCTCCTCCACCCAAAGGTCTTCCCGATCTTCCCGGTCCACCTTCATCGTCTGAAGACGAGACTGGAAGTCTTGACATCGTGTCAACGTCTCGCAAAGGTGGCGACCCGCTCAACGGTACTGTTACAAAGACACCTCGTTTACCCGGTGCTTGGGCCGCAACACCTGCGCCTGCACGTTCGCAGACACCCCAGCCCCCTTCAACTTCGTCCACAACGGCTAAACTGTCGCGCACACGATCAAATTCGCTTCCTCAGACTTCCTTTACCGATGGTCAATCATCCTCTGCATCACAACCTTCTGCGCTATCCCGCGCAGGCACACTTCCCTTGCGAACACCTGCGCCCCCTGGAGGCTGGTTTTCGACGCCTGGTTCTCTTCGTCGGAAAAGCTTGATGAAGGTACGGTTCGACACCGTGCCTTCAGATAGTGCGACGTCAGACGCAGATACAGGAGTGAAGGACGGAAAGGACGCAGTCCCGCTACCTGTAGCGGACTGGGATGAAGCTTCGCAACCGAGACCTGGCCAGGATACTTCGGATTCTATGTCAGAGCCTTCCTTCAACCACGTCAAGTCGTCATCGCCTGCGACAGCTTCGTCCTCATTGACGAATGGCCATGGCGAAGGGGCAGATAGCGCAGTTACAGATGCTCCTCCAGATACTACGGAGTACACCTCCGCGGGGTCTTCGCCACGCCGTAAGGCACGACGATCTCCTAGCGTCCGGCTCGTGGATGAATACGGCCGGGCCCAATTGGACCAGCCGATCACGCCTTCGCGAAAGGACGCGAGGGAACACTCAATATCCATGCGTATGCCTGGGGGTGGCCCGCTCAAAACGCCTCGCAGTACCAGCGTGCGTATTGTCGATGCCATGGGGCACGAGGTGGAGGAGTTGTCCGAGCAGAACGACAGCGAGGACACCGTGACTGAGGTCCGCTACTCGCGTCAAGAAGCACTCCAGCGAATGAAAAGAGCGGTTGCGGATCTGCAGGAAGGCTTCAAAGGCGTGGATACGTGAGTATTGATCCTCGAGCCACCCCCCTTTTATCCTTGTACACGTCTGATTGACTCTTTGACTTACCGCAGCTCGGGAAGCCTGATGATGGATGATGCGCGACTGAGCGAACTTTACGATGTGTCGAAAGCAGCACGGGATATGCGGACCCAACTCGCTTCGTCACTGCAACAGGTACAGACTGCACACAAATACGGGTCCCTGAAGGAGAGCATGCGGAGGAGTAGATTTCTGGTAAGCCAGATTCACCACTCGCTGACGCTCGCCTACTAAATTCTTGCGTAGCCTAACTTCCTGCCGGAGCAAAGAGTGGTGTACTGGAACCATTGGTTATTCTGGAGCTTCTTCCTCCTGCAGTTCATATTTTTCTTGTTTATGTATCGGTACGCCAGTCCAACTAGTCTATATAATCAAAGATCTGACTTCTGTCACGGTAGCATGTCCAGGCTCCATGCGAGACACCACTTCCTTACTACGTACTTCGACCCATTCTACGCCGACCTCTACATTCACCCGAACAAACCGGACTACAATTACGACACTAACCTGTTTGCGTTTTTCCGACGGCGTTCGTCGGAGCCATCCTACGCCCAACGTCTGGGTATCGAAGGCCCAATAGATCATATTAAGCGCAGCATTGTCGACGCTATTGCGCAGATGCAACACTCCATGTGGGAATCTTGGGGTCTTGGTGGTGATGACCGGGTGAAGGCTTGGCCCCCTACGTGAACGTTATTGGTTTATTTTCCTCCTCTGGCGATACCCTCCATCACAATACACCTTTGGATACTCGTACATATTTCGTAAAGGATTGCTTAGGATATATTTTTACTGTTGTTTTTGTTGTATTGGTTACATTATCATCTTGGGTGTTTTTCGAACACCTGCACTATGCCGGGCCGACCGGTCCGGTATAAACCTTGTATTGCGGTCATGCGAGCGGCCCAAGCTTCAAGCCACACGTTACACCCACCACCCTTCCATGGCCGCCAACGGATCCTCCGCGAATACAACAAATATCATCACCGCGCTCGGAAATGCATTCAAAGACCCTTCGGGCGCGTCTATGAGCAATGACCGCTTGGCCGCGGTGTTGCTCCAGAACATGAGTCAACTGAATGACCTGGCCAAGCAGGGGAAACTCAACCAGCAGCAGATCATGCAGGTGCGCCGCCACGAATACCATGGAAAACTGCGTCCATGTTATCAATCTGCATACCCTTTCCCCTCCGCCAGTTACGGGACTATGCAGATAAGCATAAGCCCGCAACGAAGGTGCGTGCCACCCCCCGCCCCCATCAAAATTAAAATCATCCACTCAACCTCACGGGTTTCAACTCGTTGCGCTGCGCCCTGCTCCCCCTTTGCACATGTGCCATTTTTTAGCCTGCTGCGCCCAGCCCTCTCCCTACATCGGCCTACTCGGCCCTCAAGACTTCGACGGGAAGCTCGACAGCGCCGATGATGAGCGAAAGCGCGAGCTCGAAGGACGCCTACCCGATCAGCGCGACCTTGAATCCGACGAACCCAGGTCCGGTCCCATGGGCAGCCGCGGCTGCGGGGCGACCGACGCTCTCGGGAGGCCTCACCGCCGGTCGCATAGCCGGTGCGTTCGCCCTCCTTTCCTTTCTTTGCGAATGAAATAGTGAATGAATCCGGGCCCATGTATTTCCTTTTTCTTTCTTCCCCCCCCTTTTTTATTTTGGTCCGGTATATTCGATGGGTGTGAATAGGCACGCCGTCGGCGTTGAAGAACCCGAGCGAGGATACGTGGGCCACGGATGAGACGTCATCGCGGCGCAAGGCGACGCCCGGCGATGCGAGCATGCGCCGGTCGATTCAGGACCTCGTCCTTAGCATCGACCCGAACATCAAGATCGAGCCTGAAGTTGAAGATGTACGCCATGTTTTTCTCTTTCATTTCCCTATCAGCGCCTACGCGTTCATGTTTCTCACACACTCTCTGCTATGTCATCGTACAGTTGCTTTTAGATATTGCGGATGAGTTCATCGACTCGGTCACCAATTTTGGATGCCGCCTCGCCAAGCACCGTAACGGCGACACGTTGGAAGTGAAGGACTTGCAACTCCACCTTGGTGCGTGCTCTTAATCAACCCTGTTACTTTCTCCCTTCCACCAAAGGGAAGCATACATGGCGCCACGTCAGCTCTGCCTACCATCTTTTCTCGACTCTTAAGTCTAGTTGTGGAGCAATGCTCATGAACACACATAGAACGCAATCACAATATCCGTATTCCTGGTTTCGCATCGGACATGACGCCCGTCGCGCTGTCACAAGCTGGCACAGCGCCGATGACGCAGAGCAGCCAGAGCACGAAGAAGGGGGCGCAGGGCACAACAAACTCGATTCGTGCGCATCGCCTTGCACAAGTGGCACAGGCTAAGCGAGAAGCCAAACTCATGTAGAACCTGTTTGTTCATCGTCGCATTGCTTTCTGGGTATTTTACGTGTATTACATATGTATGATAATGGACTATGGGTTCATCGGCATGCTATAAAGCATCACATGGTGCGCCTATACGTAATTGCCATGTAGATCGAGAGCCAAAGCTGAACGAGGCGGGATCTTCGAGGCGAACCATCTTGGTAACATGCCATGCGTCCTGGAAGTTGATGCATCGCTACTCTGCGAGCATGTGACAGACACTGGCGGCACTACCCAGAACACCCTCCTTCAGCAGCGGGAGGGCATTGCGGTGCAGGGATATTGCCCGTACAATAAATATGTGCCACAAAGCGTGGGAACCACCGCCAAGCCAAGCTAAACGAGGCGAATTGACGGGAAGCACGCACTCCGGGAAGCGAGTGGCGTAAAAGAGAAGGCCGGTGACATATGATGTAAGGGATGGAAATATAGGACCTTCGTTGGCGTAAAAGTCAATAATGGAGTGAAACTGGATGAAGTAGACGCACGGATAAACCCAATGGTGTCATTGACAGAATACAGCCGAGAGAGTTGTGAGAGAGGACCCAACGTGATCAAGACAGTCGAAGAGAGGAAGAAAATGATACGCCATTTCTACAGGACACATATAGTCAACGAGGTGTTACTCGTGGCAAAAAATAGTATACTAACCTTGTTCTCGCTTCTATCGAACCAGTCCCAGAAGGGTATTATAGTGCCCGCGAGTCCGTTTATGAAGCAGATTATAAGGAATACATTACGGGGGGTGGAATTGCATTGAAGCCCGTAATAAATGATAGTGCCAACGCTTCCACTGATCAGCCTATCACGTGGAAATGTCAATACAAACTGAATGGAAGGAGGATGGTGTCATAAGCGGTATGTGGACATACCAAGCAATTCCTACGTAGTCGATTTTGGCACATAGAACCATACCTTTATGGTGAGCACACCCGGCCATGGTGTGCCATACAACGCTGCTGAAGAGTGTAAAGAGAGCAAACACAGTAAATGCGAGAATGGGGGTGTCTACGATTGCCGATGTGGCGGGTATCGAGGGTCCGAAAAGGGAATGGATCATATCACTAGTCCATAGCAAAAAAGGGATAAGATGTGTGTGAATGTTTACTTTGGAACATTCCCGTCATCAGTGACAGCAAGCATTCTAGACGGGCGGAACACATACGGGTCTCGTTGTGCAATGCAAAGATTGATGCGACAATGAGAGGCCATCTACTGAGAGGGATGAAGCTGGAAAGACATTTGCACATAAGAAACCGCCCGGGCATGCACGTAGAGTACGTACCGATATCCATGGGTTACAAAGGGATTGTTCCGCCATTCTGTAGGAAGATCACCGTAAGTTATAAGCTTGGCCCCGTGAACTGAGCGCTCGATAGCACGTGCGACTTCTGCGGCCGCTCTGCCCAATGCATCTTCAGTTCGGCTCAAGGAATGTGTGCGTAACATCACAGGGAGACGATCGGAAGACATCATCGTATCTATGAGCTCGGAGAGTTCGGCGGTCGATGGAATAGAGGGAAATGCCATGTGAGAAAGAGCATTGAAAGATGACAGGTGGGAGTGGAGGGATTTTAAACGATTTGATAAATTACGTGAATATAGTTCCGGTCGAGGGATGCGTGGTAGCTCCGGAAGGTGCGATGCTACTCGCTTGAGATTGGAAGAGTCCGATAAATCATGAAGGCGGGCAGAAACATAATGTTCAACGGAAACTGGGTCGAGGCTGAACTCCGGCAGATGTGAACGAAGTTCTGCCTTGATTTGTTTGAGAATTTCAAGCCCATCTTTGGCCCAGGCTCGAACCTCTTCGACCTTGAGTTCGCCCCTAGAAATGGCTTGGCCAAGATCAAAGTCGGGAAGAGGGGACTCGAGTTGCGAGAGGGAGGCTTCTATATCTGCGAGGCATGAAAGGACGTGGAGGTGGAGGGAGGCGAATGCAGCAGCCGGAGAGGCAGATGAGAGCTCAAGAACATCTAGAGAGTGAGGGGGTGGTTGGCACGTTACGCAGGCCGTGTGGATGGACGTCTGGCGCTTTCTTGAGCGAGCAACTGGTGGCTTTGTTGCAGTCGTCGTCGCTTCAGTGGTGATCATGGAACCAGGTGAACATGCAAGTTCAGGTTCAAGGTCCGCACGGTCACTATTGTACTGCGTTCAGCTCGGACGACAAGCAAAGGCAACGGTGACATTTTATTCCCGGTAAATTTGTATTAGTCAGCTTTTTTGAGCGCGAGCGCTGCGCCACATGCTCTGGACACGCGGTCACAGTCAAAGTGAACTGATGGCTGCTAGAGCCCTCATTGTCGGTCTTGGGAATCTTACCCACCCACTAACTCGACATAGGCAGGTTTAGTTTTTCCCTCCTCCTATGTCGTGTTCAGACTCCTATCCAGTGTCGGGCACCTTGCCTTGGACTCTCTCGCTACGCATGTCGGAGTTCGCCTCTCTCCGGACAAATCACTGCATGGCTATTACGCAGAGACCGAAATCGACATTGGCGGGAAGCCATTTATTATCGGTTTATACAAGACACGTACGTCCATCAGCCGTATCGCCTGATACGTATCTTACCTTGCGTCCCAAAGAGGCCCCGATGAACCTATCTGGGCCGCCAGTTTCCAAGGCTCTGAGGAAGACTTCCCGTGCGCCTTCCTCGCTCATAGTTTTGCATGACTCCCTGGAGCACAAACCAATGACGCTCTCGCCAAAATTCGGAGGCTCCGCAAACGGCCACAACGGCATCCGTAGTATCATCTCAGCCCTTGGTTCCAAAGATTTTTTTCGTCTCCGCTTGGGTATTGGGCGACCCGAATCTGACGCCGCAGATTATGTTCTCTCGAGACTTCCCAACTTCGAGCGTCAGTTTTGGGGCACTGATGGCCAAGGTTTAGACCTTGTTTGGGGACAGATTCAAAAAATTGCCCTCCAGATTGATCAATCTTCTTCATAATACAGTATTTCCCTCACTCGCTATCGTGGTTCTCAGCCGGTCCCTTGTCCCTGCTCAAAGCCACTCTGTTCTTCGGACTTACGACATCACACTGCCCGAGGCACGGAACGTCCTGCATTCTACACCATCCGCGGTTCACGTGGTTGCAATCGTTATCGATGTGGTTCGGCAAAAGTGAGCCTCTTCGAGTAACTTAATATCCCTAGCGACCCTCGATTCCCCGCTGATTCCAGGTGTGCTGAGACCGATTCCGTCGCACCACACGCAATCTGGGGTCACCATGTACTCGTAACAATGATTAACATTAATGCATAATGTTTCAACATCCTTGCTTGATTCCTTGATGCGTGTTTCAAGGATGACCCTTCTGCGGGCGTGTCCATCAACGAAGGGTATAAATATTTTGTATCGTCGGGGCGCTTTTTCTTGCAGCGAAAAATGATATGTTCACCTCTCGCTGGCTCCCTCGCCATTTTCGTCGTTGCTTGCGGCGTCGTGCATGCTCAGCCTTCCCCCGAAGTCCAGCGCAGAATTTCGGCAGCTATCGAAGCAGCTGGCAACGAGTCCATTATCGATTATACCGCCTTTGTCAATCCTTTCATTGGCACTGGTACGTCTCTTCTGCCAGCCGAATGGAGAACCGCGCTCTGATCTCAAATACATGGGGCTTTCATCAGATAATTTCGGAGACGTATGGTTCGTCTCCGGTGCGTGACAAAGGTTTTGATGTCTGATTACACCCTTTATCGCGCACAGCCCAGGAGCATCTGTCCCATTTGGCATGGCATGGTGTATTCTATCGCTTTTACCACATTGGTGTTTGAAACCGGAATACAGGTTAAAATTACCGCGGACATGACAGGTTACGCGCCTGCTGGTAAGACGGGTAGCTTCTCTCGCCCCAACAATCTAATACATCCCCGCTGGTCGCTAGGCTACGTCGCCAGCAATTCTGAGTTTATCCGAGGCTTCAGTCCATTGCATGATAGTGGAACGGGGTCTTCCTTAGGTTTGACGGTTGCAAAAGTCTCTCGCGTTGACCGTGATGTAACTTTGACTAGGGAGTTATGGAAACTTTGAAATCATGCCATTGATCTGTCCTGGTGGATTCGATACATGCCCGCCTAACCTTGCAGGCCGTGAGCGCCTTAGGATGAACGATACAGATGGTAACCTATCATTTCTTCCTTGTTGGAATATCCCTATCTGATTTAGTCCATGGAGATGCATCTCCTGGGTACTTTTCTCTCACACTCAACAACAGCATTCGCATGGAAGCAACCTCGACACGACGTGCCGGTCTTGAGCGGTTTACCTTCCCAAAGGGCAACGCGCCGTTCTTCACCCTCGATCTCGCAAATGACCTTCCCCGATCTTTCAAAGGTGGCAATATGACCATCGATCCCGATGTAGGGCGAATCACACTCGGTGGCTCCTGGAGCTCGAGGCATGCCATCGAACTGCTATCCACTAATCCATTTGACCGCTGACAACGCGAGACAGTTTTGGGCCGGGATCGTTCAAATACCAAGCATTCGCATGTTACGACCTCAATAACAACGGTGCCCAGAAACTGGACCAGTATGGCGTCTGGACAGGGGATCCGTACGTATATCCCTCTTCCTTTCTTTAGGCGGGTGAACCAAATCGTCACGTAGAAACGGCATCGTCGCGCGAGGTCTCGGGGAAACGCGGCTCAATCTCTCCGTCAACCTCATCGGTGGCGTGATTGAATCGGGGGCTCTCTTCTCTTTTGCCGGGAGTCCAACGCAAGTGACCATCCGGGTTGGCGTTTCTTTCGTTTCGGAGGAACAGGCGTGCGCCAACGCGGAATCCGAAATCGGCACCGCCACGTTTGAACAAATCGAAGCTCAGAGCAAGGCGTTGTGGAACGAGAGGCTGAGTCGGATAGAGATAGACGTGCCTCATACGCCGCCTAACGTGACAGAGCTCCTGTACTCCTCCTTGTACCGCGCGTCGTTGACCCCGGTGAGTCAATTTTTCCCTTGCCTTGAGCCGCGTTCGGAACCTTGATATACCGCATATCAAGAATAATGCTACGGGCGAGACGCAAGGTGACTTTGCAGGCACGAGCTCTTTCTACTTCGATTCTTTGTATTGCAGGTTCGTCCATCTATTCCGCTGGTTCGCTAAGCTGCCGCTGATATCCTGATATTTAGTTGGGACACGGTAAGAAGCCACATGAAAACTCAGGACGTGACGGTTCGCCTGATGTTATACGACAGTTCCGAACATATTATCCTCTGATGTCTCTTCACTCTCCCGAAGTCTATGCCCAACTTGTTGATAACTACATTGATGCATATCGCAAGAGGGGCTGGATGCCAGATTGTCGTTCGAACAACCTCCCTGGCTGGACTCAAGGAGGTCGGTTAACTTGGTCGTTACAATGTCTCACTTCAGCAGCGTGCTGACCCGTGACAATGGTGATCGTGTAGGCTCCAGCGGCGACGTTATTGTCGGTCATTTTGCCATCAACTATCACAACGAAGCTGAGGCATTGGGGATCAACCTCGAGGAACTATATGCCGCGCAAATCGCAGATGCTGAAGTCAACCCGCCAGAGTGGAACATCCAAGGCCGGCAATCCAACGTGTATAAGTGAGACTCATCGTACAAAAAAATCCTGTTCATAATGGCTTGACTCTGTGCTTCGATAGTCATTATGGCTACGTACCTTATGGCGCGCTTGATACGTCTAGTACAGGACGGACTACGCGTGAAGTCAGCAGAACCCTCGAGGTACGCGGGCGTTTCGTGACATAGATATCTGACAGCTTATCGAGGTGGGCTCAACACCGTATTTCACACAAGTACGCCTTTGAGGACTTTGCGATCCGCCAAGTTGCCCTTCTCTTGAATAAAACCGCGGACGAGGCAAAGTACGCTAACCGCTCGCTGGTGAGAGCTCCCTTTCCTTCCGGTTGTCCCAGGCTTTCCGACTGAAGGTTTTTGGATCGATGCTAGAACTACAGGAATGTCTGGGATCCTCGGTCAAAGAGCGACGGTTTTCAAGGTATCGTGGGGGAAATGGTCTTTCGTAGAGCCGCACCTCTCACTTACAACGCGGCTATTTGGCAGGCTTTATGCAGAAACGCTTCCCTAACGGTACTTTCGCGCCGGTGGACCCCGCAGCCTGCTCGGCCAATGACCCAATAAATTCGCGAGAGTGCTCGCTGCAAGGTGACAACACCGTCGGCTTCTTCGAGTCGTCATCATGGGAGTACAGCTGGTTCGTGCCACACGACACCGCGCACCTCATCACTTTGATGGGAGGAGACGTGAGCGAATTACCTCGCGCCCCGTGCCACTTTCTCTAACCCAGACAACCCGTGATTTTCGATTCTTGCAGAAGACGTTCATCAAGAGACTAAATCACTTTTTCGACGCCGGTTACTTTGGGCCCGGGAATGAGCCCTCTTTCCAAGTGCGTTCTCTCGGGCACTCACTCTGACTCTGACTCAACTCCTAAACACCATATGATAATCTAACTTATACGTGCAGACACCGATAGGATACCATTACGCAAACGCACCCGCGAGCTCCGTAGATGCCGTGCGAAAAGCCGTTTTTAACAACTTTGACATCAGTAGGTGACCGCTATCATTGCCCGCGCGAAATGAACAGCCCACTCACACATCTACATCTATTCATCCATTAATATAGCTGCTGCTGGACTGCCTGGAAACGACGACCAAGCAGCGATGGCTACGCTGCTCACCTGGCATCTCCTCGGCCTCTACCCTGGTCTGTCCTTCACTTATGATATCGCAAGGCATGGGGCTAACGCCATTACCTACTGTTGGGCCACAGTCCCCGGAACGAGCGAGCTCCTCGTGCTCTCGCCAATGGTGCCCAGGTACATCGTACACAACCGGTACTTACATACGAACACGACAGTGACTGTGGACGGCTTCGATGCGCGCTCCATCAACGCAAAGGTCCCGCACGGCGCAGCAGCGTACGTGCAGAGCGTGAGTATCAACGGCGTCGTGCAAACGGCGTCCCGCTGCTTCTTTGACTTTTATGATACGTTCCGCGTCGGCGCGGATATCGTCATCACCGTCACTTCGAACAGGGCGGCTACGAACAGCTGCGGCGCGTCGCTGCCGCATTCCATCTCGACCGGCGGCTTTGCGATGATAAGATGAGTAACGCGCCTTCACCAGAAAAGCCGACCTTCACCTTGAGGTTGGGGGGGGGAGGAGAGTCCGATGTGGGAGACAGGGGAAGAGAAAAGAAAAGAGAGGACGGAGGGGAGAACCTCCATGCCGGCAGAAAGGGTGACACGGGACCGGACTTGGGCTTCTCTGTCCTCAAGGACAGCACGGCCATGTTTTTAAATTCAGGAAAGACATGTGTCTACAGGTAAAGCTTATACTAATATTGCTAAGAGAGTGATGTTGAGTGTGAGGACACAAGGGGGAAGTCCGGAGTGAACGATGTATCGGCCCTCCTGAGGTAGACTAGGAACGAGCGAAGCGGGAATGGGGAGTCCGATACTGGTGTGTCAGCGCGGGCATTTGCAGGGCCACAGCAACTCTGCATCGACATAACAGAATAGAATATGGCCACAAGAGAACTTCTTTAGGACACAAACCAGTTTGGACGATAACAGGAGCGCAACACAACTCCAACTCCAAATGCTTTTTCTTAAATTTTACGTTATTTTTAGAAATAAATTGAAAAATAATGTAAAATTTAAGAAAGGTATTTGGATGTTTTCCTGATGAAGTCATTATCCCTTTGCTATACTGACAGTTCCACTGTTTTTGGAGTCGTACTAACCCCCCTTCTATCCCTACTAGTACCACCTGCATCTGCATCACTTTCGTAATTACTCAGCTGTCACTACTGCTTGGCGCTCGGCTGGGCTCGAGAAGTGGCTACTGAATTAAGCCGAGCGCCAAAAATAGACTTTTCACCATCTTTGGTGCCATCAGTCTGAGCTGGTGAGTTGGTAGTGCACTAATTATCTAAGACTGACTAGACTGAATTTCCCCCGATCCCTCACATCGATTTTTCGTCGAAGAATGGTTTGTTTTTAATAAACGAATCAAACGCTTGATGTCACTTCACCTTACCCGACTTTCTCGTGGTCGTGATCGCGTGATCATCGATCATGAAACGAATGTTCCCGGTCCGTCCGACTCAACTGGTGTTTGTACCATGTTTGTACAAAGCGTGCTGAGATTAAAGTGATTCAAAATGGTCGCAATCCACGCACGCAAAAGGGCACAGACCCATCTCGCGTGTGTTAACCCCCCTAACAAGTCTTCCACTTCAGCGGTGCCATGGTTGCGCTGGAGGATCACCCCCGACTCCCCCGAAACCTCCAGTTCCGAGTCCTCATCGTCGGAAGAGCAAACGCAGGAAAAACCACGATTCTCCAGCGAGTATGCGACACCACTGATAGTCCAGTGATCTACAGGCGTGATCGATTGGGGAATCGCGAGCAGGTATGTTCTCGTTCCTGTTCGCACTTTCGGTCTTATCGTCTAGCCAGGTTCAACTCCACCCTTCAATGGAGGTTAGACAGGCTTATTCTTCTCGGTGATGGCTGATTGTGACGATTCTGCTTGTGTAGCGTGGCGAGCATGACATCGACCATGAATTAACATTCACGAACCATCCCGGTTATGTTTTCCATGACTCGCGCGGATTTGAGGCTGGGC
>QFEY01002789.1:6482-25237 GCA_003316435.1 Russula virescens | reverse complement strand
AGTACATAGCAGGGGCGAATCAGGACGAGTCATAGACACAGCAAATAGTACAAGGATCCTCAGGCGATCCAGGGAACCTGATGGGGACGTACCAATCTGTACAGTAGCTCAAACGGAACAGGACGCATATAGTAAAATTTTATATAGACTGTTCTTCTGAACGTACCAAGAGTCTGTCCGTGACAGTTTCCAATAATGGCACGCCTTACGTTGCCACATTGGATTGGCTTGCAGACAGGTATGGTATCAACCACATCCGCATCTCAGCTTACAACTCGCATGCGAATGGCATTGTTGAGTGGCAGCACTGCACCATTCACGAGTCCCTTGTCAAGGTGTGCGAAGGCGACACCTCAAAATGGCCGACTTGTGCGCCTCATGTCTTCTGGTGTTACGCGCCTGGCTTCTTGTCTTGTGACCTAGTGTATGATTACTTGTCATTACTTGTCATTCGTTAGTAATTCGCTGACATGTTGATTACTCATGATTCTCTCTCGCTTACTGATCGCTGACTCTTTGATTGCTCATGATTCTCTCTCGCTTACTGATCGCTGACTCTGTAAAGCTCCTGTGGGCTTCTGTGCTTGACCTGAGCCATTTGGTGCACGCAGGCACGACTGACAGTGATGGGGATGATAACTGGCAGCAAGAAGGAGTCTTGCCTAGATGAAAGCCCCAAACAAGACGACTTCTTGTTGACATGTAATGTCCCAAAAGAGGGGAGGTTCTAGATGTATAATGGAGGTAGATGGTGATGACTGTGGTGATGTCCCTGGTACTACCTCAAAAGGTATGTCATGCAGGTAAGCCCGATGGTGTTGCCTTTAACGATGAAGGAACCGGCCCGTGCTGACGGCAAGCTACTATCCCCTGTGTTGGATAGTGCAAGTAGACGAGTTGTAGACCTAAGTCTATCGGTGCAAGGCCAACTCACTTAGTGCAACGACGAGTGCACTAGTATAGAGGAAGAGGGGCCTTCAAGGAAGGGTGCCTCTAAGCTTAGAACTGGGAGAGAGGAGTGGATATGACGACTGAGTTGCAGGAAGGTAACTAAGACAGGTCTAGGGTTACAAGCTACCTAGGGCACTCTTATATACCTAACTAGATGAGGCTGTACGAAGGAGTCATATCCTAATAATAGTACATACAACAGCCGCATCAATCAAGCCAAGACATCAAGGGAGTCAGATGGAATCACAAGGAAGATGATGGAATCAGAAGAGGCTGCGCGTAAGTAGTGTGGGTCAGAGGTGAGTTATCAGAAGCGAAGCTGTTAACATGAGTCATAAGGAGGAATGGAAGGGTAATACGTAACAGCCAGTTCGACTGGGTAAAGAACACGATGCACAACAAGTGCAAGCAAGACGAGGTAGAGGAGAAAAGAAAAAAGTTGGGTGTTCATAACAGACTCGCTGATATATGTTTCGGAATGTTCTGGAAGACTGCAGTAGTATATAAGGAGATGCCTGTATTCACTCCAAGCCTTAAGCTTGTGTTATTCCAAATACACGCTATTGTCTCTCCACTATTCTTGTGCATCTCTGAAGGCCCTCCTCTACTCATTAGCATTCATTCTTGGACTTGTATTTAGTTACAAGCCACTCAGAGTCTATTGATTGGACTATAAGCAATCAACTTCAGGGTCGCACCACGTTCTGGTCCTACTTGGGCCAGGTACCTTCCTAATTAGGCACGATGTGACTTTACTCGAAAACCCACTGACTACTCGTACCTCACTAGGCTTGCTATTGCAAGTAAGGTCCCAGACAAGACCTTATCATTAACACAAGCTTCCTTTCTCACTCTGTGCCCACACCAAAATATATGTCCGGGCAAGATCTGCCAGAACTCCTTACTGCTCGATTCCCTGACAACGAGAAACTTTTCATCACAGCACCTGTTTGCGCTTGACCCGACCTCCCCTTTGTCCCTCAAAACCTTTGGTTATCTCATATCGAGAATCCAGGGTATTATCTCACAAAAGGGCAGAAAGCTATACCAGTTGAATTTATTAATGATGCCTGGTACATATTGATAAGAAAAGGGAACGCTGCATATTATAGCACCTGACAAAGCGCAGCTTTTACTCAAGAAAAAGCTGAACAAGAGGGATTAGAGTATTGGCCTCCCAACCACCCGTTACACCCAGTGTCACAGGTATGGTTCTTAAGTGCCCCGTGATTGTACTAGTACGATAAGGTTTGGATTGATGACGGACTGATAAGCATAGTAGTACATATCCTAGCTATCAGTACCCTGTTTCATTTTTGTTACGTGTACCCCAGTTCTGTTCTGTCTGCTCCGTTCCCTTTCTCAGCTTGTACCCCAGATACGCGTGTACTAGTAGTGGCGTTCCCGCCTGTCCATAAATAGGACTTCGCATCATAGGGACTCACCAAGTTGAGTCTCCTGTCGCAATACAGTTGACTTCGCCCCCTTTTCCCCTTCCCTGAGTGGCAGTGCCTTTCTCTCTTTAAGGTTGCGTGCGGTAACTCAGTACTCTTTCATCCTGGAGTATCTCCTAGGCTGGCAATATGGACATCATAGAGACCTAGGACTCTACACCATCTGCACAGTCTGCCTTGTCTCTTGCCCTGATCAACCCCCATTCCTACGATTCCAAGTCTTAGTGTCACGAACCCCAATAATCGTTCCCCAATTCCAGGGATGAATACCTTGGTGGTGACACCCAGATAATCACCTCACACACTGAGAACCCCCAACCGAACAGTCTTCTCCACCCGCTCCTCCACCCAAAGAGGAAAGTCTTGAATACACTGATCCCGTAGTCCTGATGACCCAAGTTCAGAACTTGACTGACAAACTGGCCGATGCCCCGATTTTTCAAGATATTGCTGATCCAACCGAACTACCGCAACCTCAAGAGCATTACCTGCCCACAGTAACAGTCCAACCAGTTATTCATCCCATGACTGAATCTGAGGAAGCGCTCCTGGTCAGAAGGGCCCTGGACCTCAGTGTGAACCCGCCACCCCGAGATAATAATCCCGGCCCAGTCCTGCCACCACATCAGCCATTACCTGAACCTGGAAGAATCGAAAATGCTGAGAAAAAGGACATGGGTAATAAGTTAGAAGGAGACCCACCAGCGTTCTTCACAGGGGATCGCTCCAAAGCCCAGGACTTCATCCAAGAATTCATCCTTTATTGGATGATGAACAACCAGCATCCGCGGATGGCAAGCCCATATTACCGTGTTCTTACCTGCCTTAGACGGATCCGCAGACCGAACATCAATGATTGGGTGACCAATTGAGTCTAGCAACTTGCTGACGACATGGACAATAATTGATACTCTTGAGATGATGAGGCACTATGGATCCATTTCCACGCCAACTTCGAGCCTTCGTTCACTGACTCGGCTGCAATGGAGAGGGCAGCCGCAGAACTAGCAACATTAGATCTAAAAGGCGAAGAGATTGATACTTACATTGCAAAGTTCGAGAACCTGATTGCCCAAGCTGGAATGACCTGCACTGACGTCAGCACCCTCAAAACATTTCGAGATGGCCTCCCACGCGGTCTTGTCGCTCGGATCTATGCAATGGAACATTGGCCAGTAAATCTTGATGGATGGCAAAACGAAGCCCGTCACCAACTGCGTCATCAAAAGATCGTGAAAGCCAAGATCGGGGGACGCGGAGGTAACCCAAATCAGAGCACCCGCGAAGCTTGATGGCAGGCCGCTCTCCAACTCGCTAAAGAAGTCCCGAAGAGTAATGGCTCGCATGGATGCAATCGAGATGAGATCTGCAAGGAGGACCGTATGCAAGTCGACTCGGCGAAACTTGCAAAATTGACCAATGAAGAGCGTGAGAAATTAAGGAAGCGTGGAGGGTGTTTCTTTTGCCGAAAAGACGGCCATATGGTGTGCGACTGTCCCAAAAAGAAAAAGACTCGTCAGTCAAACGAGAAAAAGACTGACTCACCAGCCCATGCTCGTGTCATCGAAATCAAAGAAAAAGATGAAGAAGATCCACCCCCAAAATACAAAGCCATGGTCTCAGATGTCCATGCCACGATCTGCGCAATGTCGAAAGCAAAGCGCGAGAAACTGTTAGAACGACTCATAGGCGAAGGTTCCGATACCAAAACCGAGGAAAAAGAGAGCGACAAAAAGGATTTTTGAAGGCCTGAAGGATTACGACCGATCTGGAGGGCGAGCTTAGCACCATGTACATTAGGAAGACGAAGTCAGGAATACACGTACCGTTCTTCTTTAAACCTGCATGCAAGGTCGAAAGGGCACTGCTAGATAGCAGCGCAAGTCACAACTTTATGGATCCACGGACAGCTGAAAGACTGAAGATAGACTTAAAAACGTTAGCAGAACCGGTCAAAGTCCTGAATGTGGACAGGACCCGAAACTCCGCCGGAGTAGTAACAACCTATGCCAACATTGAAGTGGAACTAGGGACGCACAAAAGGGACTTGCAGTTTTATATCGCAGACCTCGGGAACGACAGAGCCATCTTAGGATATTCCTTTCTGAGAGCTTTTAATCCACAGGTTGACTGGATCACTGGGCGAATAGCTGGAAGATGGGGACTAAAACTCACACAATGGGACCGAGCGAAGGGATGGCTAAAGAGGCTTCAGATCAAAGCTCTGTGGACTTGCAGTTTCCTGAAAGAAGGAGAGGCCATCTATCTCAAAAGAGCATCGTTCGCCCAACAATGGGCCGCACAAGCCCACAAGACACATGATCACCTTACAGAAGCAACTCTACCTGAAGAATACCAAAGGCATGCACAAGTCTTCGACCAAACTCTTGCTGCTCGCTTCCCACCTAATAGACCAGAAAATTTCACGATCACCCTGAAATTAGGGTGTGGCATGGGTCACACTGCGGGTCTCCTCACTGACACCGCACCCGTAACCCGTCACACCGTACCCATATTCACACTGCACCCATAAGAATGGGTCAAACCCGCAGGTGATATATTATTACCGCGGTGTTAAGACACCGCGGTATACCGTAGCACATAAGTATTAAAAAGAAGGAAAAAATACTATATTGATTCATATAAACTACTTACTATCATAAATAAAACAAAAAAGAACCGGGGTAAGCCCAGCTCAAAGGGCAATCAGACGCTGACAGGGGGGTTTATATACCCCCGGGCATGCGCACGGACCATTTGGCCTTGTGTGCAGTCGCGCTGTGTCTCATGACGCGCTATTTACTCATATTTGTACTCGCTTCGTTCGTGTGGTGTGATTCAACACATCTCGGATGTGACATGTGTGACAATGGGACACAACGAATGGCTCTACAATAGCGCACAACAAACGGTACAAAGATGAGGCCCGACAACACACAGTAAACCCCACGAGGTGCAACAATGGCGCGAAGATAAGGCCTGACGAACAAACGGCACAAGAAATGGCACAACAGCACACGAAAACGAGGTGCCACGACACGCAACAAAGGCCGCGACAGCACGCAAAAACGAGGCGCAGCGAACGTACGAGGCGACCAATGCCTCGATGGCACGCAACTCACAAACGGCGCAACAGGGCCCGACTCACGACATGATGACGGGGCGCGGCGCAGCAAACGGCGTGACAGCACGCGAATACGACACACAGCGAACGGTGTGACGGCATGCGTGCAGCGAACGAACGCCACAACAAATGCCCGTGAGTGCGCGCAACTCACGGCGTGAAGATATGGCGCAACTCATGGACTGTATAACAAGATGCAAGTCTCGGCACAACGACGGGACAACGCGCAATGAATGGCGCGATGGCGGGGCACATTGAGGGTTGAATGTGTTTAGTTTACTGCTTGTATCATACCATGAAAAAACCTTTTTATTTAGTTCTTGAGCAATTGGTGTGATTGGCAAGCAAAGGTCTTAGTCTTGAAAGCAGGAAACACAATCAATACCCGTGACACCGCCAAAACGGGTACGGTGTGCCACGGGTAGCGCATTTCGGCTACCATACCCGTACCTGTCAAACCCATGGGCCATATACCGCGGGTTGACCCTCACCTGTGCCACACCCTACCCTGAAAGAGGGAGCACCTGATCACCTGGATTGCAAAGTCTATCCCCTGAATAAACGAGAAACAGAAGTGTTGCAAAATAAAATTCGGGAGGGTCTAAACAAAGGACAGCTGGAAGAAGGACCTTCAGAATTCCAGTTGCTGGTCTTCTTTATTGAGAAGAAGGAAGGTGAAGACCTTTGCATGGTGATTGACTATTGAAAACTCAACAACATCACGGTCGACGACAAGTACTATATGCCTGACACCAGGACTGAACTCGACAAATTAAAAGGGAAACGTCTTTTCTCAAAATTCGATATCAAAGACAGGTATCACAACATCCTGATCGATCCAAAGGACCGACGAAAAGCCACTTTCAAGACTCCGATTGGGTCTTATATACCCAGAGTCATGACTTTTGGACTAAAGAATGCCCCGTTGGTATTCCAAAGGGCTATGAACTGAGACCTATGCAAACTCAAACAGAAGTACCCCGACTATTTTGCGAATTTTATGGACGATGTTTGCATAGGGATGGACACGACTCCTGAAGGCTATCGTTTGCATTGGAAGATTGTCCACAAATTCCTAGAAACACTTGCAAAACATTCTTATTTCCTTAAAGTCTCGAAATGTCAATTTGAGCAGTCATCGATCAAATTCTTAGGGTATGTTGTGAAAGATGGTGTCACCCGGATCGACCCAACGAAGATATCTGGTCTCCGAGACTGGCCATGCAAGCTCCATTCCGTCAAAGAAGTCTGACAAGTCCTTGGCGTGTTAGGGTACCAGCAACCATTCATCCGGAACTTTGCCAAACTTGCTCGTCCTCTCACTGCACTCACCAAAAAGGGACATAAATTCGAGTGGACAGACGAAGCCCGCACCTCGCTAGATGAACTCATCAGCCGAGTATGTGATGATCCGGAACTTAATGCCCCAGACCCAACCCGACCATACGAACTTGAAGTAGATGCTTTGCAGTTTGCCCTGGGTGCTGTATTATTCCAGTGGGACAACTGGGGCGAGCGGAGAGCCGTCGGTTTCGCCTTGAAGACACTTAATGAGGCAGAGAGAAATTATGACATTTGGGATAGAGAATTCACAGCATTAGTCTTCGGACTCAAGCACTGGCAACCCATACTGGCACATACAGAAGCACCAGTCACAGTATTCTCGGATCACACAAACCTAGCTTACTACCAACACCCCCAGAAAATAAACCGACGCGTCGCCCGAGGAATCAACACCCTTTCTCGCTACAACTTCTGCATAGTACATAAACCAGGAGCCCAAAACCGAGCTGACACACTCTCTCAAAGGCCAGATTACCCAACAGGAGAGGACGACAACCAAGGGGTCACCGCTCTCCCCTCACATCTTTTCGTCAAAGCCCTAGATCTCCTACCTCTCCATGAGGATGTCCTCGAGGCCCAGGTGAAACACACCCCAGAAATTATCAGGACTTCTGGAACGTACCCCCTTGTATCAGATGATGGACACTGGACCAAAGAAGGAAGACTCGTCATCCCACAAGACCTAGAACTGATGAGGAAATTAGTCAGACACTATCACAACTCTACCACTGCTGGGCATTCTGGAGCAGCCGCAACACTTATTGCATTAGCTCATGACTTCTGGTGGCCAAAAATGAAAGATTTTGTTAGGGGCTATGTGAAAGGATGCACCACCTGCCAATCCACGAAGGCTAACACTCACCCTAATCGACCCCCACTTTTCCCCATCACACCTGAACCTGGAGCAGTACCTTTCTCGACGGTGTCTATTGATTGGGTAATGAAACTACCACCCTCAAATGATTTCGATTCAATCCTCACCATCACTGATCATGATTGCTCCAAAGCCATTGTACTCTTACCCTGCAAGGAATCGATGATGTTGCTCGAACTGGCTCAACTGTACACGGAGAGAGTCTTCCCACACTATGGTCTCCCAGAAAAGGTCATTTCTGATCATGATCCACAAGTAACTTCCGATCTGTTCCAGGATCTATGTCATGCTCTGGGGGTTAAGCAAAATATTAGCACTGCCTATCACCCTCAAACCGATGGCCAATCTGAGTGGACCAACCAATCTATGGAAGCTATATTGCGCACTTTGTGCAACACCCATGCTTTGGATTGGGCGAAATGGCTACCTGTTGTGACTTATGCCATAAACTCCTGCCCATCAGCCACCACGAAACAGACACCCTATGAAGTCCTCATGGGCTTTCTCTCCAAAGCACACCAAGTGTTGCACAAAGCCAAGTTCAAAACCACAGAGAAACGCCTCAAAGCAGTCACAACCATTCGAACTCAAGTGGTCGCAGCTATCAAACAGGCGCAGAGGCAACTGATCAAACAGACAAGGTTTAAACCGTATCAACTAAACAATCAAGTGTAGAAATCGGGCACACATTGAGTTGTGTGCCAGTATATTTGTTTTACCTGTGTTGTGTCAGCTAGGGCACTTACTGACACTTATTGATACTTATTACAGTATTTATCTCTTATTTGGTACTATTTGGTAGTGACTGCCATGTCATACAGTAGGCAGTCGACATTTGTGTCCCTCAGTTGCTGTACTCATCAGTACACCTGAGGTGAGCTCTATTTCCACTAATACATAGTTGCTGTACTCATTGGTACACCTGAGATCTTTCCTGTGCGACACGTACTCATTTCCGACACCAATTCAACCTTCTGGTTTATCTACATCAAGTATGGTTAGATGCCACCAATTTGAAAACAATCCACCCATCAAGAAAACTGGCGCCAAAGAGATATGGCCCCTTTCAAATCACTCACATCATATCACCCACCTCCTATCAACTGAAACTCCCAGCGCAATGGAGAATTCACAACGTTTTTCACGCCTCATACCTATCACCTTATTGCGAGACTCCAGAACACGGCGAAAACTTCCCCTGACCGCCACCTGATCTGATCAATGGAGAACATGAGTGGGAAGTGGAGCAAATTGTAGGGATGCGCAAATTTGGATGCAAAAAGACCCTACAATACAAGGTCAGGTGGAAAGGGTACTTGCATGCTGAGGACTCATGGGAACCAGTGGATCAAATCCGAGCTCCCAAACTGATCGAAGAGTACCACACTCAAACAGATATAAGAACCCTACGGCTCTGTAGACTCTCCATGGCGGACTCCCCAGATACTCTTCCTTCCCTCACCTCAAAATCTCCTCCCTCTCCACCTATCTCTAGCACTAGACTCCAGGATACAGACAGTGATCTTGAAGAAGTCACTCATCGCCTCACCTCTCTCTCAATAGGACAGACGAACTATCACTCCCCTTCTACCTTCGTGCACGAGCTCGCAAACACTCCAATAGCTCGGATCCCACCCGCTCTCTTCAAAGCTCTTGCCTTCCACCAAATCCATCAAACCTTTGATCACTCCCATTTCTTTGATCTCACTAGCATCCTGTCAAACCATATGATCAATCATTCCATCACTGAATGCCCACGACCAGAGTCTCCACCTCTATATTCCTGGCCTGTCGCTACTATAGAACGACGAGACTGGGAAGAAGCACAGACACTCTCTGTATCTGTCAACCCCCGTCCTCCCTCTAAAGGATTATTGCTTCGCA
Source organism: Russula virescens (assembly GCA_003316435.1). NCBI lineage: Eukaryota > Fungi > Basidiomycota > Agaricomycetes > Russulales > Russulaceae > Russula > Russula virescens. Next base: position 15,606 of record QFEY01002789.1, on the reverse strand, counting down.
GCCCCGGAGTCCTAGAAAACCTAGAACTTGGCCTAGTCTCGCCACTAGACATCCAAGGGAGTTGGTACGTGACTCAATCGACTTCACGCCTTCTCTACACTATCCGGGAACGTGCCAGGAAGGCTTTCCTTCACGACATTGACTGGAACAAGGCTGCGTTATGCGCCCCCTACTTCCCAACCCCTGGAGAGGACGAAGCCATGGCCTCTCTGCCAACACCAACCCTCCAAGACAATGACCTTATCCCCCCTTTGGAACTACCTCCCATCGCAGCCAGAGTCTCTCTCTTGAGGGACCAAAACATGATCACAGCACTCCCGCTCACCCAGACCGCCAACTTCCTTCGATAGTTATCACAAGCCAAAGAGGGTGAGGACGATCACCCTCATGACATGTGGCTACCAGTCACCAAACTCCCCACTTCCTACCCTGCGCTCATCATCGAACAATGAGGAGAACCGACCCCCACGAAATATGTCAAATACACACTAGTGGACGATGAACCAGTTGTCCTCGGAACCACTGGACATGGAGGAGAGGTTTACTACACCCCTCTCTTTGCCACAGCCCAAGCCCCATGTGAAGGGGAGCCATCTCCTTCCTCCAATGACTTTGACGTCCTCGTTGAGGATCACCCATTCAACACTGTCCTCACACTTGCTCTTTACCAAATGGATGACCCTTCTCTTCTCGCTGATATCCACCATCTTCGTAAGACCAACCAGTCCCTTGCGACTCTCAAGGAACAAGCAAAGAAAATCCAGTCACTTCTAAACACCATGCGAGCCTCAGTGGCCACCCATAATCTGGAGCTTGCTACCCTCGCCGACTCCCAGATGAAGGTTAGAGAGTGCCTTAGACAAGCTCGGGCTATTCCCCACATCAGACACCACCTTGACCTCCTTGCTGGTCAAGGTCACGCTCCAGGGACTCGTGAGCCCAGTAGAGAATTCTTCCCAAGGGATGTTGTTGTCGTCGCAACCCCTCCTACCCGCATCATTGAAATCTCTTCCCTACCTGATACACCATTAGAAGTGATCACCCAGAGCCCAGAGATCTCTGAACGAGTTCTTTCCGCTTCCCTCTCTCCAGACCCGTTGCCACATCCCCCTCGATTTTAGGGATACCCTTCCCTTGACTCGGACCAAGGCAGACACACCCCATTGCCCAAACCTTTTGATGCACCGCGCACACTCACACCCCCTATGTCCGACCCTTTCACTACTCCCGTTGCTGACCAGCCACGTTCGAAAAAGAAAGAAAGCCATAGGGAGTACCTACAGAGGAAGCAGCACGAGAACCAATGCGGAGGGTGTGGACAGAAGGGCCACTACAAGAAACAGTGTCAGATCCTGCACGCGAAGTGCTGCAGCAAAGGGAAGTGCGCTGTTGACAAATGACACCCCCACTACAACCACGCAATGTGCATGTTCTCTAACTTAACACCGGGATACACCTTCTTTGAACTCCGTCACACCATCGCTGATGATCGTATCATCAAAACCCCTGACCCAGTACCCGACGACTACCTTGATCACGCTGCTGATCCTCAGCCTGAAGATTACGACTTCAACTGGGCTGATTATCAAGAGGGCAGTAATGTTACTGACTAATGGAATGACGTGGAAGTCATCATCTGGGGGGGGGATGACTGTTACATGCCTGGCTTCTTGTCTTATGACCTAGTGTATGATTACTTGTCGTTACTTGTCGTTCGTTAGTAATTCGCTGACACGTTGATTGCTCATAATTCTCTCTCGCTTACTGATCGCTGACTCTTTGATTGCTCATGATTCTCTCTTGCTTACTGATCACTGACTCGCTGATATATGTTTCAGAATGTTCTGGAAGACTGCAGTAGTATATAAGGAGATGCCTGTATTCACTCCAAGCCTTAAGCTTGTGTTATTCCAAATACACGCTATTGTCTCTCCACTATTCTTGTGCATCTCTGAAGGCCCTCCTCTACTCATTAGCATTCATTCTTGGACTTGTATTTAGTTACAAGCCACTCGGAGTCTATTGATTGGACTATAAGCAATCAACTTCAGGGTCGCACCACGTTCTGGTCCTACTTGGGCCGGGTACCTTCCTAATTAGGCACGACATGACTTTACTCGAAAACCCACTGACTACTCGTACCTCACTAGGCTTGCTATCGCAAGTAAGGTCCCAGACAAGACCTTATCATCTGGGCTGACTGTGCTACCATCCGCAAGTCCACCGGCCATTCCCCGTACTACATGGCACATGGCGTGGAGCCTCTGCTCCCTTTCGACATCACTCTCGCTACGTTTCTCATACCTGACCTCACCAGTCCGTTATCCACTTCCGAGCTCATCGCTACCTGTGCCTGCCAGCTCGAGATGCACGAGAACGATCTTGCTGCCATACACGACAACATCCTCAAAAGCCACCTTGCCTCTGCCTGACAGTTTGAGCGCAAGTACGGTAACACCATCGTCACATACAAGTTCTCACCCGGCAACCTGGTCCTTGTGCGCAATTCAGGATTGGACTCAGCCCTGGGTCTCAAGACTAAGCCGTGTTACTTTGGCCCCATGGTGGTGCTTCGGAGGACCTGCAATGGCGCATACCACCTTGCAGAGTTGGATGGAGCTGTGTCGAAGCTCTGCTATGCTGCCTTTCGCCTTGTCCCTTATTTTGCGCGCTCACAGTTATCCATCCCAGTCACCCGCCTTCTCGATCGTGAGGACCTCATTGCCGTGGCAAAGGACATCATGCAAGACAACTCCGACGAGCAAGAAGAGGCTTGACCGGGGATGGTCAAGATTTCGACCCCCCAGGAGATGTAAGGTATGCCTTACCATTGCATACGGAAGGCACTCACATACAGGGGTATCGGTGACTCCAGATAAGATCCCTGCGAGCACCAACATCGCCTCTTTGCCATCTTGCCTGTCTCTGTCAACACGTCCCTGCCTCGCCCAGTCTTGATCCCCTTTGTTCCCTGTCGTTCTGCCATGCTCGCACGTCAAATGCCTCGTGCAGGTGGCTTGCATTGCCCACTCCCACTCTCCAACATTGTTCGATCGTGTCCACGTGCTATTCCCTTTGTTCTTCGACACTGTGCGCCATTCCTCAAGGCCCCATCGTCATCGACACCTCACCTCCATGCCCTGCATTCATTTGCCCTCCTTCCGATGTTCCTGTTTGTCTTTTGTTCGACTCTTTCGGTTTCTGTACTATACTCGTTTCGGTTTCGATCATTCGCTAATCTCTCGACTCATGTCCCAATTCATGCCTCATTCATGTCTCGTGTTCTCCTCTCCTGTTACAAGCTCTGGCCCTGGTCCCCCAGTGGACTCTTCCTGTATCCTTGACTGTACCTCCCAGCACAACCTCTGGGACTCACTGCCTTTCGCACCTTCTCCAGAACCCTCACATGATCTGTCACATGACAGATCACATGACTTATCAAGTGACCAGTCACATGACTGGTCAGGTGCTACATCAGGTGACCAGTCACCTGATTAATCACATGTCACATCATGTGACTTCCAGAACCTTCCGCTACGTTCTCCTTCTTGTCGCTCTATTACTGTACTGATTACTGTCCCTTTGTCACCATACCTGTTCTCATGACTTGCTTACTATGCTGTTACTCAGCTCAAAGTCATCTGTTTGTCAGAATACTTACTGATTGTCCTTGATTCATCAGCTCGCTTACTGTACCTTTGTCACTCGCTGATTTATTGCTTACTACTCTCCTTGTCTGATTACTTTGTTTACCTGATTGCTGACTTGATATTACTGATCACACTTAATCAGCTTAGTTAACCATTTAGCAAGACTGATTTGTCAACCAGTAGTATACTTGTATTTATACCTGCGCTAGTACTGAACTTAGGCCCTAAGCCTGAGTTAACTCAGTTATCGTCTCATTACTTCTACTCTCTTGTGTGCACATCCAAGGCCCTCCTCTTCTTCTGAAACATCTATTTTTGACTTGTGTTCATTTGCAAGTCGTCTGGAGCTTACTGATTGAGCTATATCAATCAACTTGCCTGTGCACTACTCGTCCCGGACCTTCTCGGCCTGGTCTCCTGCCTAATTAGGCATCATGCGACTTCACTCGACTTAGGACTACATTCAGTCCTATCGCAAGACTTCCTGATACATAGGTTGAGCTCTGCTCCCTCTGCTGACTACTTGAATACCAGACCCTTTACTTGATCACTATTGTGATAACGATCCCAAGACAGATCATAGCATCTCCTGTGCTCCCTTTCAGGTTTGCCTTTCAGACTCTGTGTCTCTGTGCTCCATCAACTCCGGTTTGCTCGTAGAATTACTCTTAGATTCATAGTTTTCAGACGGCCACTTTAGACTACACTGGTTTCTCATGTATATAAGCTCGGTTTTGTGTTCTGTGGAATCTAGTTGACCCCTTGCGTTTGGTCTCTCTCTCTTCCTCCTTCTGTGTGCCTTGCCTCTCTTTCCCTTCTCTTCAACTTGTCCTGCTGTGCAAGAGCCATTGTGCCGGTCAGCATCAACAACGTGAAGATACTCTCCCTTCCAAGTTATCTCATCTCACCTCAAGTCACGAGCGCCGCCTGTCGCTCCAGGGCTTCGCTTTCATTCCTATCTCTTCCCTATCGAGGCTTACCTATCTTGGTTTAGTTTCTTACTCCTTCATAGATTGGTGACACGATTCCCTCTATCTCATCAAACTCACGTGTGGGACTAATCATCTCACTTCAGTGTCTGGCCATGCTTCCTGGGAATGGGCTCCTTGGAGGACTCGGAGGGCGAGGGCCACGAATAATACTGGGTTGTGTGGTCAAGTTGATAGGGCCATAGGGTGGGGCTGAGAGTAACAGGGGTTGTCGTATAGAGCCGATTTCATTCATGTGATCAACGGGCAATGATGAGTTGGGATCTGGCTCTACCACCCTGTTCGGGGGGGAATAATCCCTTGGGGAATGAGGAACATCAGGAGGAAGAGCCTGAGCAACTCGTGGTTTCAATAGGTCCTGATGCTGCTGAGAGAATGGAATGGAGCAAAAAGGTGGGAAGAGATCAGAGGGAGGTAGGGTGTGACTGGGACTGGATGTTGCCATGGTGAACATGGATGTGAGAGGAGGGGAGAGGGAAAGTAGGATAGCAGTACACTTGTACAGTTCAGAGGTGACAATTGTCAGGCTGTGTACGCGTCACTGAAATGATGTATCAATGAGTGTCACTGCCACATGGTGCAGTCAACAATAGACTAAGCACGAAGGGATAGCCTGACTGCTAGATAGTGCTCGAGACGCACTATGTCGATTATGAGGATGAGAGAGATGACTCTGAAGCATCATCTAAGGCTTCCACTGGTAAGGGTTTCCGCTAAGTGGGCTCCAACCCAATAGCCACCCACAGTATAGATGGAAAAGAGAAGTATATTGAGACTACTGAGACAGGAGACTCAACTTGCCATCTTAGGGACAGCAAGGCATAGCTTATATACTACCTATGGACTGCTTACTAAGCTAGGATACATGCTACTAACTCGAGGCGCACAGCCATAAGGTACTATCTCTAAACGTGAGGCAAACGCAAGGCAGATAAGAGAACAATAGAACAATCACATGCTAGTACACGAGGCAATCCACTCCAACTCCATTACCACTGGGCCGGTTCCCACAACTTACACCTGTGATCCAGGAGGCCGGTAACATCACCCTCCCACTAGTTGTCAAGCCCCTGCGAGGCACGACGCGCAGCAGTCTTGACCCTAACCCGTTCCTTCCAACCTAACTGGCACATGGTGGGGTAAGGGGAGAATTGCCCCTCGAGGTGACCGACCTGTTGCTGTACGCGTGAGCTGACAATCCTACCTTCACAAACGCTCCACGCCTCCCGCATGCTTTCGAGATCCATCTGGAACAACTCGATCTTGTCCTGCAGGGTGCTGATGTTGTGCTGGAGGGCGCGGTAATGGGTGATCTCCGTGGTATAGCCCCAGTCGAAGAGGGCATCAGTTTTGGTGCGCAGCACTGAGAAGTTGGCAGGGGACCCAACCAGCATGCGTTGGAACCAAGGTGCAATTGGTTCCGCGGGGTTGTCCTCGTCACAGTTGTAGGGGGCAGTGATGTCGCAGATATAGGGATCCTCGTCAGTGTTCTGCCCCTGGAAGTATGCGGCGACCTTGCCATCTCCCATAAGTTTGACCCAATGTGGCTTCTGGTAAATGCCGTTGCCGGCAGGGATGCAGATACTCTCACATGCGGAGTTCCCAATAGCAGTTTTATAGCCGTCGGGGGGGACATGATACTCCTGGTCGCAGTTGGCCAACTTGGCTTCAGCGGCCTCCGCCCGCTCAGTGAGAATCCGAGTGTGGGCATCGTATGTGATCTGCTGGGCATCGACAGTGTTAGTGAGGGCTGTGCACATGGCACGGAGGACGGGGATGGGGAAGTCAAATCCTGCTGTGAGGGCGTTGCGGGTGGTAGAGGGGGATAGGTGTCCCATGGTGATGGCTTTAGGGTCGAGGTTGGGGCCTTCCTGGGGGCTGCAGAGTGGGTGGATGGATAGGGGTGCGAGAGAAGGAGGAGGGATCGGGAGAGGTGAGTCCGACATGGGGGACTCGTTATGTGCAGGGGACTCATTGCGATTGGACATGATGGATGGGAGGATGGTGAGGATAATGAAGAGGAGTGCGAGGGTGTCATCAGGGGTGGGGTCCAGGGTTCAAGAGTGGTCGTGATACAAGCAAGTCTCGTAGGGGCAGTCACGGTCGAGGAGGAGGCAGTGGTCGAATGGGAGATGTACTTTGTAGCTTGGGGCATTGATGGGGAAGACGCGGAAGTAGGGGCAGAAGGAGCCTTGGTGGTTATCGAGGGGTTCAGGATTGGGCTCCAGTTTTCAACGGTGGTAGGGGCACAGAGAGATACAGCAGAAGCAGGAGTGTTCTTGGGAGTGAGACGGGGGAACTTTATTGAGGAAATGGAAGGCGAAGGTATGGATGCTTTGATTGGGTTGGAACTGAAAGTGCTTCTTGGGGTTGAAGGTGAATTTGTGGTTTGGGGACGGTGGGCGAGGAGTAATGGGAGCCAGTGCAGGGTGGTGAGGTTTGGATGGTGGTCAGAGGTAGTTTTTATAGATTCTAGTGGGCGCTTTCGATGGTATTGTTTTATAAGTGTCGGGGCGTGGACAGTGTCAGCAGGTTCCCACATGTTGTCACTTTCGGGGTATCCGACCCATTTGATCAAATATTGGAGGGTTCTAGACCATCCGTGACATCGGTGGCTTCTTATCTGTTCCACTTCGTACTCCGCTTCTCCGTTGATAAGGTCAGGTGGTGGACGGGAGAAGTTGGGACCGTGAGCGTCTGTTTCGTGATATGGTGATAGAAGGGAGGCGTGGAACACGTTGTGGATGTTCCATGTCAGGGGTATGTGGAGCCGATAGGCTACTGGGGATATCTGGGTGGCGATCTTAAAGGGGCCGTACTGTTTAGGGAGTAGTTTTGTTTTCTGATGGGGAAATTTGAGGTTTTTGCCATCTAGCCATATTTGATCTCCGGTGTTATATTGTGCCGGTAGGTCCGATGACCCCTCGGCAATGCGTTTGAGGGTTCTTATCGCTTGTTCCTGATAGGCCTTGAGGCGGGTCATGCGTTTCTCGACTGTTTCGTTATTTGATGGTGGTGTTGATGGGGGAAGAAGGGTGACCTCGTGCCTGAAGAGGATTTGATTGGGTGATAATCCGGTGGTCGCATTTCTCCGGTTGTTGTGCACTGCTGATGCAATGGATAGCCAATCGGTCCAGTGTTCGGGGTGCAACGATGTCATAAGGTGGAGGTATTGCTCAATCCATTGATTCTTCTGTTCTGATAGGCCGTCGGTTTGGGGGTGGAATGCCGTTGATACGTTTTGATTGGTTCCGAGGGATTTAGCTAGTGTGCGGCTGAAGTGGGAGGTGAAGCGGGGGTCTCGGTCACTGATGACTTTGCTGGGGATTCCAAACCATCTGAATACGTTGTCCATGTATAGTTGAGCGATCCCGGGTCCTGTGACTGTTGTGGAACATGGGAGGAAGATGGCTGCTCTGGAGCACCCGTGGTCGACGATAGTTAGGATGGTATCCTTTCCTTGGTGTGGTGGTAGCCCCGTGATTAGGTCCATGGCCACGTGCTGGAATGGGCGTGTTCCTTCTTCTGTCCCGATACGGTACAGTGGCGTTTTGGTTTTATGGGTCTGGATTTTGTTTTGTTGGCATGTGGCGCATCCCTTGACGTATTCAGCGATCCAGTCTTTCATACCTGTCCAATGATATTTTTCTTGTGTGCGTCTAAGTGTTTCATCGCGTCCTGGGTGTCCTGCTGTGGGATGGTCATGGTAGAGAATCATTAGGAAACGTTTGAGTGGTTCGTTATCCTCTGGAATGGGGATGGTTGTCATTGGGGTGGTGGTTGCAGTTCTGCAGCGTGTAGGGGGGATGATGATGATGCCTTGGTTGTCATTGGTGCCTTGGTCAGTACCTGGTGGTCAGGAGAGGGCGTCGGCTGCTTTGTTTTCTTTACCGGGAATGTGCTCGACAATGTAGTCATATTCTTGTAGGTCTGCATGCCACCTGGCAGTACGACGATTTAGGTTACAGGGGGACTTCCAGTATTGCAGGTTCGCATGGTCGGTTTGGATGATAAAGGGTTCCTGTGTCCAGCCAAGGTATGGTCTCCAGTGTGCGAGGGCTTTCATAACTGCTAGGAGTTCTCGTTCGTAGATGTCGTAGTTTCTTTCGGTGGGTGTAAAGGTGGCAGAATAATATGCAATGGGGTGTAGGACGGGTTTTTGGTGTTTTTCGAGTGCAGGTGTATCGTCATCACCCCTCTGCGAGAGTATGGCTCCCATGCCATATGCTGATGCGTCGCATTGGAGGACAAATTGTTTTTCAAAGTTTGATTGTGCGAGTATGGGGTTCATGCACATCCTTGTTTTCAGTTCCTCGAACGCCATTATTTGTGGGTTGTCCCAGGTCCATGTTGTAGCTTTCTTTGTTAGGTCGAGGAGGGGTCGTGCGATTTTTGAGTAGTTGGGTATGAAGTATCAGTAGTATCCTGTGAACCCGAGGAATTTACGGACTTCTGTAGGTGTGGTTTTTTTTTTTTTTTTTTTTT
>QFEY01002786.1:0-14656 GCA_003316435.1 Russula virescens | reverse complement strand
TGGAGCTGCAGAGAGACGCTAGGAAGTGGCTTTCTCCTCCAGATCCCTGGAAAAATCACAACACAGCTCGCGAGTCGCACTATGAAGGAACGTCGAAATGGTTCGTCGATGGTAACACTTTCACAAAATGGAAATCTTGTGGTCCAGATTCGCTTTTGTGGATTCATGGAAAACGTGGGTATCGGAGTCCATGCTTCCATTCTTTCTGAGGTTGATGATTTCGCGTTCGTTTGCAGCTGGTGCAGGAAAGAGTGTCGTTTGGTACGTCTGTCATTATGCAATCCTGCAGAGGGGACTCATAAAATAGCTTAGTTCTACCATCATCGAAGTCATCAATGACATGCGCAAACGAGGATTGGCCTCGTTGGCGTTTTTCTACTGTGACTTCCGAGATGACGACAAGAAGACCCTTCGTGGATTGGTCTCATCTCTGCTGGTTCAACTTTCTTATCATTCTGACCCCTACTCCACCATTCTTTCCAAGTTCTATTCGGCGTACGGTGATGGATCGCGACAAGCCAGTGACGCTGCGCTTATCAGATGTCTCGCAGCCATGCTAAGGTACCCACGTCAAGCTCCAGTTTACATAATTATCGATGGACTCGACGAATGTTCCGACACATCTAGCATGCCTCCCCATCGCAAACAGGTTCTGACCTTCGTGGCGGAGATCGTCAACCTTCACCTCCTTGACCTTCACATTTGCATCACGAGCCGACCCGAGATCGACATCACATCTATCCTCAACCCTTTACATTTCTGTACAGTTATCTTGCACGAGGAGCGCGGACAAATGCAGGACATCGTTAATTATGTCAATTCTGTCGTCAACACAGATCCGACAATGAAAAGATGGAGGCCAGAGGACAAGGAACTGGCGATCAAAATGCTCACGACAAAAGCCCAGGGAATGTGAGATATTAATATCAGATGACTGTATTACGCTTGCTCAAACTTGTGATGCAGGTTCAGATGGGTGTTTTGTCAGTTGGACACCCTCCGTCAATGCTTGCCTGCTGGTATCCGACAAGCCTTGGATGAATTACCCGAGAGCCTCGATGCGACATATGAACGAATCTTGCAAGGCGTTGATAAGGCAAAATGGAAATTCGCGCACCGTATCTTTCAATGTGTTACAGTCGCATCTCGCCCTCTTCGTGTCGAGGAGCTAGCAGAGATTCTCGCCTTCGATTTTGACACAGCACCAACTCCGACATATCAACCCATGTGGCGTCCAGAGGATCCATTATTCGCCGTACTTTCCACGTGCTCCAGTCTGCTTTCCGTTGTCGAGGTCAAGGGTTCGGAAGTTATCCAATTCTCTCACTTTTCGGTGAAAGAATTCCTGACGTCGACGCGCCTCGCCGAAGTCGAGGAAAGGATTTCCTGCTTCCATGTTGTTACGACACACGCTCATACCCTCGTCGCGCAAGCCTGTCTGTGTATCCTGTTATACCTCAACGAAAGCGTCACCAGCGACAGTCTGAAGAATTATCCGCTCGTTGAATATGCTGCCGAGCACTGGGTGGATCATGTCCGACTTCAAGATGTCTCAGCAAGTACGCACGACGAGATGAGACGTCTGTTTGATCCTCAGAACCCATATCTTGCGATCTGGGTCTGGATATTCAATCCTGACGCTGTTTGGCGTCACCCCCGGCGGTCCGCATCCCCGCCACAGCCCAGAGGAAGTTCCTTACATTATGTTGCTCTCCTCGGTCTCTGTGAACTATTTTCGTTCCTAGTGATCGAACGCTCACAAGATGTGAACGCCCTCGGGTTACGTTACAATTGGACACCATTACATGCAGCGTCGAAAGGGGGACATGCGGACTTCGCTCGTATACTCCTCGAACACGGCGCTCAGGCTGATTATCAGGACGATGAAGAGTCGACCCCGTTACACCTTGCCTCCGAGGGCGGTCATATTGAACTTTCCCGGATGCTCATCGAGCATGGCGCGGATGTGAATACATGGGACGGTGACAAGTGGACTCCATTACATCTCGCGTTGGAGGGCGGACATGTGGAATTGGCTCGAGTGCTCGTCGGATTCGGCGCGAATGTGAATACCAGAGATGATGATGACGAGTCGACTCTGTTACATCTCGCGTCTCAGGCTGGACATGCGACATTTGGACGGCTACTCATCGAATATGGCGCGGATGTGAATGCCAAGGACAATCGCAAGTGGACCCCGTTACACCTTGCGTCTGAGGGCGGACACGCAGAATTTACAAGCATGCTTATTGAACAAAGCGCGAACGTGAATGCCCAGGACAACGACAACTCGACCCCATTACTTATAGCGTGTCGGGGCGGACACGCAGAATGCGCGCGGGTTCTCATTGAGCATGGTGCAAATGTAAATGCTCAGGACAAGGACAAGTCGACTTCGTTGCTTATTGCATCTCGGGTCGGACAAGCGGAATTTGCTCGGGTACTCCTGGAGCATGGCGCGGATGTGAATTCTCGAGACAAATATATGTCGACGGCGCTGCATCTTGCATCTCGAGGCGGACACGCGGAATTTGGTCGGATACTCATCGAACATGGCGCGGATGTGAATGCTCGGAGAAATGACATGGTCACGCCGTTGCACCTCGCGACTCGCAGCGGACACATGGAATCCACACGGTTGCTTATCGAACACGGCGCGGATGTGAATGCTTACGACAATTCGATGTTGACTCCATTGCGATTCGCGTTCGATGGAAGACATGTCGAATTGGTCCCGATGCTTGTCAACCATGGTGCAAATGTGAACGCCCGGGACAGCGACGAGTCGACTCTGTTGCATTTCGCGTCTCGGGCCGGATATGTTGAATTTGCTCAGCTGCTCGTCAAATATGGTGCAGATGTGAATGCGCAGAATAATCAGAAGTCGACTCCACTGCGTCTCGCGTTCGATGGTGGATATGCGGAGTTGGCTGGGGTGCTCGTCGAGCACGGCGCGGGTATAAATGCTCCGGACAACGACGGGTCGACTCTGCTGCATCACGCGATTCGAGACGGACACGTGGAATTCGCTCGGGTGCTCATCAAATATGGCGCCAATGTGAATGCTCGGGATAAACACGAGCTAACTCCGTTACGTCTCGCGTTTAATGGCGGATTTACGGAATTGGTTCCGGTTCTCGTCGAGCATGGTGCCGATGTGGATGTCCAGGACAATGACTGGTCGACTCTGTTGCATCTCGCGTGTCAACGCGGAAACGTGGAATTTGCTCGTGTTCTCGTCCAACACGGTGCCAGTGTGAATGCCCGGGATATATACGGTTCGACTCCGTTACGTCTCGCGTTCTATGGTGGCCATACAGAAATGGTTCCGGTGCTCGTCGAGCACGGCGCCAATGTGGATGCCTACGACCATGACCAGTCGACTCTGTTGCATCTCGTGTCTCGAGGCGGAGACGTGGAATTTGCTCGTGTACTCCTCAAATATGGCGCCAATGTGAATGCCCAAGATAGATACGGGTCAACTCCGTTGCGCTTTGCGTTCGTTGCTGGTCATACGGAAGTAGTTCTGGTGCTCGCCGAACATGGCGCGGATGTGAATGCGCAGGACGATCATGACGCGTCGACTTTATTGCATCTCGCGTGTCGGCTTGGACAAATAGAACTCGCTCAACTCCTCATTGCGTTCGGCGCAAATGTGAATATCCGGGACATCGAAGGGTCGACACCGTTGCATCTCGCTACTTCAAAAGGACTTATGGAGTTTGGATTCTTGCTCATCAATCATGGCGCGCAAGTCAATGCGCGAAACAAGCGCAACTTGACTCCGTTGCATCTCGCTTCTCGGGAAGGACGTGTGGCATTCGCTCGGGTGCTCATAGAGCATGGCGCGGATGTGAACGCCCGAGATATAGCTAACTCGACTCCGTTGCGACTTGCGTCTCAAGCCGGAAATGGGGAATTAGTTTCGATGCTCGTCGAGCGTGGTGCGAGTGTGAGTGGATAGTGGTCTAGATTGGCTCGATTTGGGCTCGCATGATCATGAAGAGGTGTGTAATTCTCTGCACAAGGCACTGGGCAATGACACTGACAGTATCATATAGGTACAGGTAATTGTGTGCTGGTACCATACTCAGACGTTGCGAGATGCCAGTTTATAGGGTACCATTTGGTATCTTAGTGTTTGGAAGTAATTCTGTATATCTTATTGTGAGACTGAACATGCTGTTCTAGCCATATAACCTTTTGACGAACTCGCCAATGCTATATTTTCCCGTTCCCGACATTCCGATGCCACCAATGTTTGCATTTTCCCGGTCAACTCAAGTCTAACTTGCACTCGATGTGGGTTTGTCCTTATTATCGTTAACTTTGATATTAGTGAAGTAGTACTAAATCGCTATTGTACCTTTCTCTCGCTTACATTTCTTCTTGACTGGCTTCGCTCCTCTCACGATTCGTGGCAATCGACACAAATTTTCTATTGGTTCTATTACAATCAAATAGAACCAATAGTGATCTAGCTCATGTCCGTTGTTTGCGGTTGCTGATGTAGCAGCCCAGTCAACAGATCGCCGGACACCTGCCTACGAAGAGCTTCAACGGTGCGCCTCTACCTCCGTACCCGCCTCTCAGTTAACCTGCCTGCCTTGTGCTTCCCGCCTCCATCGCCATCGTGCCACAGCACGCGCACATGAATGCGCTGCCCCATACTCAGTGTGGCGCTCACGGCGGCAGCTTGCAACGGCTCACAATGTCACGCTCAGAATGGGGCTGGGGTGAGGGAAGAAACTTCCATGGCGCGCGGCGGCCTTATGGCGTGAGCTTGTAAGTGCCTGTGGGGCATTGCGGCAGCGAAAGGGTTCCGCCGTGGTGTTGGGGTATGGGAGTGCGTGGTTCGGTTTTCATTAGCGCGTTGTTCGGCGGGCACGGAAATGTTGTGGGGTGCACCGGTGATCCACATGGGAATGGTGGGAAGGCGGGGTGTCTCCTTAAGGGTATGACCGCTGAAGGTGGATGACCATCGTCGTATGATTCAGAACAGCGTTTTTAGGACTAGTGGAAGGGCGAGTGGCGGAGGACGGTGGTCGAGAGAACGAGAGAGACAACGCACACTTTCCACTTGAAGTGCTGTAATCGCACGTGCCCGTCTGGGGAACGGCCTTGTATGTGTCTGATTGGCATTGTTTGCCCTCCCCGGAAAGATAAATCTTAAATCTATTTGTTGGTGGGCCATACGCGCACGAATTGAGGGCCGAGATTTAAGAGTGGATCACAATCAGCGGCGGGACTGAATGAAAAGGGATGGGACATACCCACGTGCCCGCGCGCAGTCTCTCTATTGCGCTGTCGAGAGCGGGTTGGTATATACCATCGCCGCGAAACGTCTCTATGACCGTCCCTTCCAGAATAATGCAGAAAAATAGTGCATCTATTTGGAGTGTTCGTAGTAAGTATTTTCGCATGGGCGGATACGGGGTGGGAAGGGCGTGAGAGAGCGGGCCTTGGGCCTTATGGGTTGGTGAAGATGATGTCCGACGCGCCGAGTGTCCAGCGCGCGTCAGATGCGAGTACAGGTACATCCGCACCGGGAGGATACCCTATGTGAGAGGGTCATTGAGCCTAGAGCGATGGTGGTAGTCCTGCGTAAGACAGCAGCAGCGCAGAAAGACAGAAAAAAAACGACGTACGTCAAAAGGTGATTACAGGCTCGAGAGACGCATGTGGGGGGACACAACGCCAGCCACGGCTCTCGCAAGTGGCAGTTGAGGGAGAGAGGGAAAGGGTGGGAAGGGATGATTTGATTCTCACTCACCCATGACTGTCCTTGCTCTCTCTCAGGACTCTTCCTTGGGCTCTTCAATGCGTCGGCGTCGGGGAGGCCGCGGACGGAGATGAGTCGGGAGTGCAGGTAGGCCATACATACGAGCCCAACACCAGCAACTGTTGCCGCAGAGAGAACCTGCTGCATGCGCCGCTTCACTTGACTCTGCGAGAACGCCGTACGTTGAAGCTATAACACGGGCAATTGTTGTTGCTTTTGGAAATTGTGTCGGGCCGGTTGCCCCGGTTGCGGCGTTCAACGTGACCACGTCCACTGAGGATGGGGCACGATACTGGCCCGATGGGGGACTGACGGGGAGTTGACGGGGGGAGAAAGAGATATATTCTAGATTGTAGCAGAGAGCGATTTCGTATTGTGTCGACTAGGGTATCAACATTGCCTTCGGAAACCTAGCGCGCAGATAATAACATACAAAACCGAGAGAGGGAAAGGAGAAAAGTTGAAGGCTACATATCTCGTACGAATGTACCATTTTGACCATCACTGCACAATTAACGAAGGTGACAGGGGGAATATAAAAATTAAACAACAAACTAAATCGAAACTGAGGAGGTAGAATCGTAGCAAAGCTCGAGACAAAAAACCCAATATTCTTGAGACATTCAGTGAGCCAATAAAAAGGAGAGGCTGAGAGAGGCAAAGAGGAGAGATGGGCAGACAAAAAAAATGAAGGTCAGTACACGGAAAACAGCATAATAGACGATGGCGTACAAAAATCTCCCGGAGAGATGGACTAATGAGAGTGATCACGACGCTCTTTGACCACCGCCGACGCCCAGCAGAGGAGCATACGCTCAAGCATGTCTCCCAACCCTCGTCTCGACGCACAACAAGCCACGCATCGAAGAAGATTGGGACCTCCGAGGCTGCCTTATGTTCATCGGTGATGCGGGCGACCGCAGGTTCGGCACCCGCCTAGGCTGGCTTCAACATCGGGACTTCTGGTGAGGCGGGAGAGATAATGGGTGATGGGTAGCATATATCTGATCCTCAAGGTGCTGCATCGACAAAACACAATTCTCTTTGTCAGTCTGCAAGGTGTAGACCAACTATGGAAAACTTAAGCGCCCTATAGACGCAGGTCGTCCGTGCGCTGAATGTCCAGCTCTTGTGGCCCCTCTCCGCTTCCGACCCATCGCCTGCTGATGCCGAGAGCGCGGTTTCTAAAGCCATAATATCGTGGATTGAGTCATCGTTGATATATCCCCATGGCATTCGAAACTGTTCGAAGTCGATGTTGTAAGCGACGCAGAGCAGTTGGCCAGATGATAGAGCATTCAACAGTTCGGTTCAGTCTGGCAAGGTGAGCAGGTGTGGCGGGAGGGAGGCGCGAAGCAACGCGACGAGGGGCGCATGCGCGCGTGCGATGTTACCCTCGGGAGCAGCGCTGCGTTGCGCCCACAGTGGAAGGCCATTATCGTCCACGTTAAATGCATCAACGCCTTGGACATGACCAGATTCTTCTTCCACGACGGTCTGAAGCGTCTGTGGCCTCGGCATTGGAACTAGAATCGGGAAATGGGGTGCTCGACCAACGGTTCTTGCCTTGCACCTCCCGCTCGGGCTTCTCCTTACGATCTGCATTCTCCCGCTCGGACACCCACCCATGGCTTGCGTGGCACTCACTCGATCTCCTCGTCCCAGACAAGGATCGACTCGCACCGCCCACTGATGCGCATGACCGAGACAGAGAAGGACACGTCGGTGGGTATGGACAATTCTGTCGGCGACGCTACATGACTCAGCAAGCGGCGGTCGCTCCTTGCGTTGTATGCGAGCTTACGTAGGACTGTGAGCATGTCCAGCGCTGCGTGGCGGATCTGCACGAGCGGTTTGCTATGGGCAGAGTTTGCAGAGACGTGCCACTTCTATGGCTCGCGCGGGGAGAGCGACGCGGTGCGGAAACATTGTCGTAGTTGAGATTTGCTGATCTGTTTCTCATCCGGGGGGGAAAGGAGGCTGTTCCAGACGGAACGGATTGCGTGCGTCGTCACATTGAGCGCGCGTAATACGTCGAAACTATCATTCGCGCGGAGTCTCTAGACGTCTTCGACGACCGAAAGGTCCTGCGTTACGCCAAGCGGAAGGTTCTCCGGATCGACTGTGAAGGTTTGGTATAGGGGGTGGATGAAAGGAGTTGTCGTGCAGGCAACGCAGGTGATGGGGCAATTCGAGGTCCGGAAGGCTGCTTAACTAGAGGTTCCCTTTGATATGTGTATTGACAAATCCTATTGCCGGGACAAGGCCCCTTCTCTGCACGTTGGACGTTGGACTATGATCAAGTGGCGAGTGAGTGGATAAAGGGTAGTAACTACTGTAGTAACGCACACTTTCTTCGCGATCAACCCGGTCTTGAGTCCTCGACCAGTGCTTAACTCTGATCTTGGAAAGGTGCATAGATTTGTGTTCCATCCTTTCCTCGCTGATGGACCGTCGCTCATAAGCGTGCATTTCCCTCTACAGCACATTCGGTAGCGGAGTTTAACTTCGAACGGAGTGTGGAAAGAGCAGACATCAACAAAATCCGATTCAATCGGAGTTAGTCGGAGTATTGAATACGATCCTCGTCATACACGCGGTACTGTTGTCTACCCGGATATCGGACAGCCCGGACACGACCCCAGACACGATGCCTATGCTCAACAAAAAAAGCTAATAAAATAATCTCAATGTGGGGCAAAGGTAGTTATTCATAGCTTTCAATCCCATGTTTTTTGGAGCAACAAACCCAGAATTGAGGTGACCAGCAGTGACTGGCCGAATCCAGGAAGCTGTCCGGTATCCGGGTAGACAACAGTACCTCACGGTCACCACCGTCTTCCGCAGTAAGGTCCCGATGAATCAAGTTACCGTTGTCTTTATGAAATTTTTTACATCAGCTGCAGTTAAGAATAAGAAATTCCTTCCATGACTGATACATTTATCTTAAGCAGACTGAACCACGAGTCTACCTTCAACCATCAGCACTCAGCACCTCTGTCCCGTTGGGGAGTTCCGCGAACTGGCGCCGGTCGCCAAGCTCACTAGCACAAGTACATTTATACATCACGAAGAAGGGGATTTGAGCACCCACGCGCATATCAAAAGTCCATGTTGATGTGCGGGGTGACTAATTGGCAAATACGATAGGAGACATTGAAGTATGAGCTACAGCAGGTCTCCCTTTTACCTGCCCCGAGGGACTACTCAGTACCCGTAGCCGGAGCATATTGATCTGTGACCAGGGCAGCAACGTGAAAAAACAATGTATCATCGTGGTACTCGGAGGTACTCAGAAGTTCAGACTTGAGGCCTGCCAGATCTAGGCGGTCCCTTGTCTCACCTGCGGTGTGGCGCAGGAATGGAAGGATCGACTCGGGAAGGTAGAGGTTGGCCCAGTGCGTGCAATGATTTGTGAATATCATCATGGTGGATTTACCGTAACATGACCCCTCAAGTTGCGCAGTGTGTGTTTTCCATCGCCACTGTTGCTGACATAGAAGTGCAAAAGCAGGATGGACTTATGTGCTATTTTTGCGAGCTGACAAGGGTTCCCATCAAAGTTGACCCTGTACTTGGTTGCACGTAAATGAAACGATGCCAGGACAACGATGGCCCAACCGGAGAATACGACTGCCACTGGATTTTGATCCAACATCCCACACAAGTGTTATTAACGGCATTGTTGGTCGATGCGGGAGAGAAGATTAAGGGTTGAAAGGTGTACTGTATTTCCAATAATTTACAAGACAAGATATGCCAGTTTGATAAAACTGAATCTCACTTTTATCGAGGTGCTCAGTGGTAAATGCTCATGAATACTTTACAATATACAGCCCACAACCTCAAGAATCGCACGCAACGGCCGTCTGTTGTGGCGGGGAAGCATGTCAGTCGTTCTTCTCTCCTACCTTCTACGGTATGATACCAATCTCCATCATTCTTCTAAGGCCGGTAATGGCTAGCATAGCAGTGACTGGGCTGTGATATCCATGAGAAAGATGGAGGAAGCGACGAAAGTGTCGAGGCATATCCTGGAAGTGTTGTCGGCAAAATCTGTTTCAAAAGCTGAACGTTAGGATCAATGGCTCCTTAAGAAAAGACTCAGAAGCATGAATAGGCCGGGGTCTGGTTCGGACGAGCCCAGGGCCTGCGTTCCTCAGCTTCCTCTGAATCACTTCATCAACCATATCCAATACCTAGGCATAAATGTCAGCAACCGCATCCTCCGTATCCTTCCACGAGTCCCTTGACAGCAGGGCAGCAGGCCCCACATCGTAGAGTGTGGCGGTCACTGGTGGAATACCGGTGATATTATGATTACCATAGAAACGAAGTAGAAAGCGAATTTGGGATGTTCTAAAAGGCCTCCAGAATGAGATAGTGGGTGCTATCGTACGGGTCGGGACCTGGCAGTCTGGCACTGGTGCACCCTCGGATAGGGGAAGATAGGTTGCAAGTACCCCTCTGGAGGGTTGGTACTTGGAGTTGATTAGACGGGGGAGGTTCAGAGAGAGGGAATCAAGCTCGCGATAAGCCAGTCTCGTGATTTGGCGGGATATTCCGTATAAGTTACTCGAGCCAAATACTAGGAGCCGAGACAGTCAACATAGTTGTGCTTATTAATAAACATTTGCGGACCTTGCCTTTTTCCCTACTGGCTACCCATTCCCCACACAGTTCTTCTACCAGCACAATGACTGACACATCTGGCTCTAGGCTCGAGTCGCTCTTCAACAATGCCCTGGAGAGCTATGAGATACAGACAGGGACGAAACTGGTCAACCATCTTTTCTCCAAGCAACTCGAAAACTGCAATACTGTCGACGATATCATGGACGTCCTCCAGCAGCAAGCTAGTGCCTTCACCGAATTTCGAGGAGAGGATAGCAAAGTTATGAAATCCCTCAAGCGAGCAGTCCATGTCCTCCATGCTCTCTCCACAAGTACAACTCTTGGTGAGGGTGCTGATCTGGTACGTCGGACGGCCGTTTTAGATATTCCAAGTTCCCAACTCTCGTTCTATAGTCATTCCCGCCTGCAAAGGCAATATTTGCTGGTATCGCCATCCTACTCTCCGTGCGTGTTCCCCGGTTTCGAATCATGTGCCACTCTGATGTCCAAGTATCACAGGCGATCAAAGATGTCACCACAAGCTACGATGCGCTTGTTGATCTACTCGAGACCATCGAACACTTTTTGTGCCGGCTTGAAATCTATACCGGGCTACCCCCTACGGCGGCCATGGGAAAGGTCATCGTAAAGATCATGGTGGAGCTTCTTTACATCATCACCCTTGTAACCAAGCAGATCAAACAGAATCGACCATGTGAGCGCGTCTCGATTTGTGGGTCAGTTGACTGAATGGTATGCAGGGAAGTTAGTAAAGAAGATGCTGGGAGAGAATGAGATCGAGTCGGTGCTACAGAGACTCGACCGGCTGACCTTGGATGAGGCTCGTACCACTGCAACACAGACGCTCGAAATTGTCCACGGTCTGGTTCAGAACATGAGGATAGTCATGGATGGTGAGGCAACTCTCTCCAGCCTGACCTTCATACACTGCTTAACACCTTTGTCCCCTAGATGGTAAGGCATCGGCAGATGCTATTTGGGATACTCTAAGTAAGTTTATCTGGCGAGCTCAAGCGATCAGTCGGCCTGATTGCACGATAGAAATTCTGCAAGACATCGTGAGCAAATTGAATGATTCACAACGTGAGTTATTCGTTTTAGCCACGGCACTGATCGGGAATATTGAGACGGTGTTACAGGTATGGAGCTGCAGAGAGACGCCAGAAAGTGGCTTTCTCCTCCAAATCCCTGGAAAAATCATAACACTGCTCGCGAATTGCATTACGAAGGGACGTCGAAATGGTTCGTCAATGGTAATACTTTCACAAAATGGAAATCTTGTGGTCCAGATTCGCTTTTGTGGATTCATGGAAAACGTGGGTATCGGAGTCCATGCTTCCATTCTTTCTGAGCTTGATGATTTCGCGTTCGCAGCCGGTGCAGGAAAGAGTGTCGTTTGGTACGTCTGTCATTATGCAATCCTGCAGAGGGGACTCATAAAGTAGCTTAGTTCTACCATCATCGAAGTCATCAATGACATGCGCAAACGGGGATTGGCCTCGTTGGGGTTTTTCTACTGTGACTTCCGAGATGACGACAAGAAGACCCTTCGTGGATTGGTCTCATCTCTGCTAGTCCAACTTTCTTATCACTCTGACCCCTACTCCACCATTCTTTCCAAGTTCTATTCGGCTTACGGTGATGGATCGCGACAAGCCAGTGACGCTGCGCTTATCAGATGTCTCGCAGACATGCTAAGGTACCCACGTCAAGCTCCAGTTTACATAATTATCGATGGACTCGACGAATGTTCCGACACATCTAGCATGCCTCCCCATCGCAAACAGGTTCTGACCTTCGTGGAGGAGATCGTCAACCTTCACCTCCTTGACCTTCACATTTGCATCACGAGCCGATCCGAGATCGACATCACATCTATCCTCAACCCTTTACATTTCTGTACAGTTATCTTGCACGAGGAGCGCGGACAAATGCAGGACATCGTTAATTATGTCAACTCCGTCATCAACACGGATCCGACAATGAAAAGATGGAGGACGGAGGACAAGGAACTGACGATCGAAGTGCTCACGACAAAAGCCCAAGGAATGTGAGATATTAATATCAGATGACTTTATTACGCTTGCTCAAACTTGTGATGCAGGTTCAGATGGGTGTTTTGTCAGTTGGACACCCTCCGTAAATGCTTGCCTGCTGGTATCCGACAAGCCTTGGATGAATTACCCGAGAGCCTCGATGCGACATATGAACGAATCTTGCAAGGCGTTGATAAGGCAAAATGGAAATTCGCGCACCGTATCTTTCAATGTGTTGCAGTCGCATCTCGCCCTCTTCGTGTCGAGGAGCTAGCAGAGATTCTCGCCTTCGACTTTGACACAGGACCAACTCCGACATATCAACCCATGTGGCGTCCAGAGGATCCATTATTTGCCGTACTTTCCACATGCTCCAGTTTGCTTTCCGTTGTCGAGGTCAAGGGTTCGGAAGTTATCCAATTCTCTCACTTTTCGGTGAAAGAATTCCTGACGTCGACGCGCCTCGCCGAAGTCGAGGAAAGAATTTCCCGCTTCTATGTTGTTACGACACGCGCTCATACCCTCGTCGCGCAAGCTTGTCTGTGTATCCTGTTATATCTCGACGAAACCATCACCAGCGACAGTCTGAAGAATTATCCACTCGTTGAATATGCTGCCGAGCACTGGGTGGATCATGCCCGACTTCAAGATGTCTCAGCAAGTACGCAAGGCGAGATGAGACGTCTGTTTGACCCTCGGAGCCCATATCTTGCGATCTGGGTCTGGATATTCAATCCTGACGCTGTTTGGCGTCACCCCCGGCGGTCCGCATCCCCATCACAGCCCAGCGGAAGTTCCTTACATTATGCTGCTCTCCTCGGTCTATGTGAATTATTTTCGTTCTTGGTGATCGAATGCTCACAAGACGTGAATGCCCCCGGGTTACGTTACAATTGGACACCATTACATGCGGCGTCGAAAGGCGGACATGTGGAGTTCGCTCGTAATCTCCTCGAACACGGCGCTCAGGCTGATTATCAGGACGATGAAGAGTCGACCCCGTTACACCTTGCCTCCGAAGGCGGTCATATTGAACTTTCCCGGATGCTCATCGAGCATGGCGCGAATGTGAATACATGGGACGGTGACAAGTGGACTCCATTACATCTCGCGTTGGAGGGCGGACATGTAGAAATGGCTCGAGTCCTCGTCGGATTCGGGGCGGATGTGAATACCAGGGATGATGACGAGTCGACTCTGTTACATCTCGCGTCTCAGGCCGGACATGCGAAATTTGGACGGCTACTCATCGAATATGGCGCGGATGTGAATGCCAAGGACAATCGCAAGTGGACCCCATTACACCTTGCGTCTGAGGGCGGACACGCGGAATTTACAAGCATGCTTATTGAACAATGCGCGAACGTGAACGCCCAGGACAACGTCAATTCGACCCCGTTACTTATAGCGTGTCAGGGCGGACACGGAGAATGCGCCCGGGTTCTCATTGAGCATGGTGCAAATGTAAATGCTCAGGACAAGGACAAGTCGACTTCGTTGCTTATTGCGTCTCGGGTCGGACAAGCGGAAATTGCTCAGTTGCTCCTGGAGTATGGCGTGGATGTGAATTCTCGGGACAAATACATGTCGACTGCGCTACATCTTGCATCTCGAGGTGGATACGTGGAATTTGGTCGGATACTCATCGATCATGGCGCGGATGTGCATTCTCGGGACAAATACGAGTCGACGGCGCTGCATCTTGCATCTCGAGGCGGACACGTGGAATTTGGTCGGATACTCATCGAACATGGCGCGGATGTGAATGCTCGGAGGAATGACATGGTCACGCCGTTGCATCTCGCGACTCGCAGCGGACACATGGAATTCACACGGTTGCTTATCGAACACGCCGCGGATGTGAATGCCCACGACAATTCGATGTTGACTCCGTTGCGATTCGCGTTCGATGGAAGACATGTCGAATTGGCCCCGATGCTCGTCAAGCATGGTGCAAATGTGAACGCTCGAGACAGCGACGAGTCGACTCTGTTGCATTTCGCGTCTCGGGCCGGATATGTTGAATTCGCTCAGCTGCTCGTCAAACATGGTGCGGATGTGAATGCGCGGAATAATCAGAAGTTGACTCCACTGCGTCTTGCGTTCGATGGTGGATATGCGGAGTTGGCTGGGGTGCTCGTCGAGCACGGCGCGGATATAAATGCCCCGTACGACGATGGGCCAACCCTACTGCATCTCGCGA
>QFEY01002784.1:0-21528 GCA_003316435.1 Russula virescens | reverse complement strand
CGGCTCAGCTCGGCTCATGAGCAGCTTCCGAGCTGAGCCGTGGCAGCACTAGGTCCAGGACAGGAGTGCACAGGCAAGTTGATTGCTTATAGTCCAATCAGTAGACTCTGTACAACTTGCAAGTAAACACAAGTTTCCATATAGTAATTCAAAAGTTGTCCTAAGTCGGCCTAAACCAGCTGTTACAGCAGTCCCAAGTTGTCCTCTTTTTGGAAGGTCCAGGGCACACTTTTCTTTTAGTATTCAGTTCTGATGACAAAGACTTATATAAGATATTTATCTAAGCAAGTGAAAAAAAATTTCTCCACTCTTACTAACTGTGCCTTGCCAATCCCTGGCAACAGCACCCCTTCCTGGCATCCCAGAATGTGTGCCTTGCCGTCAATTCAATGCTATGGTGCCATCCCGGCACAATGAAAAAAAATTTCTCCACTCTCACTACCTGTGCCTTGCTAATCTCTGGCAATGGCACTCATTTCTGGCATCTCAGAATGCATGCCTTGCCATCAATTTAATCCTATGGTGCTGTTCCAGCATGTTAGAACTTTTTCTTCCAGCACTTCAGGATGTCCCTCTGGCAACTCGGAATTTCTCCTGGCATCTCAGAATGTCCCTTGCCACTACTCAGAAACCTTACTAACATGCTTACAATGTGATAAAAACCCGAAATTAGGTTTCTTCCACATGTTAACATGCTTACCAAGTAATAAAAACATGAAATTGGGTTTCTCCCCATACAAAAATGCGAAATAATAATGATAATATATTTACTAAAACATAAGAAGGTCAGAAAATACTTCCCACAATGCTTATTAAGGCCCCAAAAGTTGAAATTATGATCCTTTTCCTTTACACAATGGCTATTAAATGTATCAGAGCACTAAATAATGGTAATAAAATTAGAATAATATATGAAAAGTGGGAAAAACATTTTAATAATAGCAATAGAGTTGTTTCACTTGAGACACAACATGATTTGCTTAAAATAAACTATGCTCTCTTATATGATACTATGCTTTCTTTACAATATGCTATGCTTTCTGTATGATACACTTTGCTATCTTTATGATATGCTACACTTCCTGTAAGATATGCTATGCTCCCTTTAAGATATGCTATGCTCTCTTTAAGATACACTATGCTCCCTTTAAAATACACTATGCTCCCTTTAAGATATGCTACGCTCCCTTTAAGATATGCTATGCTCCCTATCTCTATGATATGCTATGCTATCTCCATGATACACTATGCTATCTCTACAATACGCTATGCTATTCTTACAATACACTACACTTTTTCTTACACTATACTATAATACACTTTATTTGAGAAGTACTTTACTTAAACAATCATTTACCTATCAAATCCTTTACTTAAAAAGTCATTACCTTCAAAAGCATTTACCTTCAAATGAACTGTGTGCCCAGGCCGAAGGCCCAGTTACCACTCATAAAAGTGAATGATAGAAGTGGAGGATGGCCTTGTATGTGCACACAAGAGGTTCAGAGTGAATGAGATGAAAACTGAGTTAACTCAGGCTTAGGGCCTAAGTTCAGTACTAGCACAAGTATAAATACAAGTATTCTACTGGATGACAATCAGTCTTGCTAGGTAGTTAACTGGGCTGACTAAGTGTGATCAGTAGTATCAGGTAATCAGTCAAGTAATCAGAGTAATCAAGTAAGGAGATCAGTAAGCGATGAATCAGCAAGTAACAGAGAGTATAGTAAGCAAGCTGATGAATCACAAGACAATTAGTAAGTAATCTGACAAACAGATGACATCAAGCTAAGTAACAGAACAGTAAGTAGATCATGAGAACAAGTGTAATAACAAAGGAACAGTAATCAGTATAGTAATGGACAACATAGTGTTGGGGAAGTTTGGTTTGTGCCTGAAACCACTTAGTGAAATGAAGGTAAAGATCTTATCCAATCACTTAGCAAATTTAGGGACACTATCTCCTGATATAGAAGACCATAATCCTAAATTTGCTAAGCAATTGAATTAGATCTTTACCTTCATTTCACTAAGTGGTTTCAGGCACAAACCAAACTTCCCCAACACTAGGACAACAGAAGAGAGTATGCAGCAAAGAGACCTGGGGGTCACATAGGCATCTGCAAGGGTTACAGGTACCCTGGTGGGTTGTGGGTAAGGGTACTCATGGGTTAGGGTACAGGTCACAGTCCCTATATCTGCTAACCCACAGCTGACCCATGAAAAAAAAAAAATTCTTATTGATAGCCTGATACAAAGTTACCTTTGACAGGATGATCCAATTTCTTGCTGCCCAATAAGTTATATGACCAACACAAACCGAAAATGGTAGCCTATCAACCAATGTGACCCATTGGCTGGGGTCAATGGCCTCCCTCATCTCTCGCGGCCAACTTGTTACATTTTTACTGGAGCCAATGGCCAGCTTGAAACACCTTGTGGATAAATCCAGCAACTCACACAACTTACACACATATGATGACAAAAGCAAATGTGACAATGAAAATGAGCACGATGACCAAATGAACACAAGCCTCAGGCCCCCAACCCTCACTCTCACACACACAACAACAAAATGAACACAACAATGCACAACAACCAAAATAAACATGAGCCCTGGGCCCCCAACCCTCACTTTCATGCATATGACACAAAACGAATGCAACAACACATGATGACCAAAATGAACATGAGCCCCAGGCTCCCAACCTCACTCTCATGCACATGACAACAAAACAAATGCAATGATAAACATGAAAATGAGATTGGCAACAAACAGACATGAGGCCCCAATCCTTGTGTCCATGCTGCAGCCACACATGCACAGCAGCACAGCTAACCCAAGGCAGACCTAGGGATCTGCATGGGTGTGGGTGACCCCGCAGTGTTATGGTCACAGGTGTGACAGGTGCGGGTGCAGTGTTGGACTCAGCTGCACCATGATGAACTGTCACCTGCACCCATATTCACGGGTTTTCTTACAGGTGAGTCAACTTCGATCCACACACACAATGGCTGTTTGCTCGGCTCCAAAACAACTATTATGGTGATGGTGGGTAAAGGTAGGTGGCCAGTTTTGTTGAGGATATTGCCAGCTGACTTATTTTTTGGGACCAGGTTTCTCTTCTGGGCATCAGTGGTGCCCATTTCCCTTGCTTTTCTGGCCTTGATTGGCCCCCTCAACTTGTGTGTTGCCACCTACTGTGGCTTCCTTCTGGGTGGGCAATTGCCCCTTGCTTCCTGAGTGGTCAGCACATGTTCCAGGGACAGTTTTTGTGGTGGCTGGGTATGCTCAGTCACACCCACTCTCGATGGCCATGGCCTATGCATTGTCTCATGGCATCGAGAGGCTCTTGCCTTCACGCATAATCGATACTGCTCGCAGCAGCAGTGCCTTGGGCACATACATGTTCAGGTTGAGTCACTGTGCTGTGTTGCACATGCTCACCCTCTCTCACATTCTCTCGTGATAGTGGCAGTGGCCCTGACTGCACACAAACACGGGGTCCACTGCACCAAAGTGGGGTGACCCAACCAACCTCACACTTGACATGATAGAGGGTGAGCATGCACACAACAAGGTGTGGCAGCTCGACCCGACAAGCGCAAGCATTGGCCCGACTGGCTGGTGCATAGGGCCCCAACTGAACACCTGTGTGGACCCAATGCCATGCCATGAGAGGCTGCTACAGAGGGTGAGTGCATGCTGGCTTCAGTTGAGTCGGGTCACTGCACTGCACATGTCTTGCCTTCCAAGGTATCCTCCTGGGCCTGTAAATGCCCTTTCTCTTTCTGACAGTTGGTGTGCCCTCATGGGGCACTTTCTCGCAACGGCAAGGCCCACTAACCTTCACACCCAGTCAGCTCACCTTGCAGCAGTGGTGCCTCAAGGCTGCATTTGCACTTGCTTGGGTGTGCCTGTGGCGGCTAGTCCAGTCTTGTGGGGTAGTTGGTGCCTGTCATGTCCACTTTTCCAGCCTCAAAAGGCCTTGTCCTCTTGTATACAACTTTCCAAGGACATTTTCTTGGGCTTGCAAGTGCCCATTGCCTCCACATGGTAGGCACGCCCTCTGGTGGTGTATTTCACAATGGCCAGGTGCACATGGTCACACTTTTGGTGGGGCACGATCCATCGCCACTGGTCGTGGTTTCACTGTTGCATCTTATTTTTCTATCTCTCACCGACCTGCCAAGGTTATTTATTTATTTCTATTCAGCTGCTGCAAGGTCATTTACTTCCCAAAACATTACACAATGCAAACACAAATTCGAACCTGACCCTGAGTTATGCAATGCCACAGCCAATGCAATGCCAACACCAATGCACCACAAATGCAAATTCGAACCTGAACCTGAATGCCTCAAACATGAAGGCAACGCCAACATGAATGTGATGCAATGCAAACGCAAATGAAACCAAGGTAAATTCAAACCCAAACTTAAACCCAAACACCACCAAAACACATGCCAATGCAACACCAATGAGTCAATGCAAATGCCAATGAGTCAGCACAAAATGCAAATGCAAATGCCACCTGCAAACACAATACCAACAAGTCAGTGCAAATGCAAATGCAACGCAATGCAAACACTGCCAGCACAAACATACATGCCAACACCAAGGAAGCAGGCAATCAACAACTTAGATAGTAGTTTGAATACAGTAGTGTCGATACTTGACTTGTAGCTAAATCTGTATATAAACAAGCTATAGCTATCGATACCCATAATACAATATACTGTGGTGTCAATGCACCATGGTTTTCTGTGCACACCATGGTGTAAACCCACTAACTATGGGTACAGTATCTGTATGGGTATAGTTTGACAGGTGGCAGGTGCAGTGTGCCAAAAATAACCCACAGTGTCACCCATGCGGATCCCTAGGCAGACCCCATGGCCCTCTTGGCATTCACTTCACGAGTTTGTCACAGATTGGTCGCAGAGGGTTCAGGTATCCTTTTTGAAGTCTCCCATTGTACTCCTGTGTCTACTCTTTAGGTATTTAGAATAAATATTGTTTTGTAGAGTTCTCGTGCAAAATATACATGACCCATGAGCTATACCCATAACCCATGCAACCTGCATGCCCTTACCTGTGGGTTATGGGTATGGGTAATCATGGGTCAGAGTACAGGTCACTCCATGGACACCCATAAGTTACCCATGCTGATCCCTAGGGTCACATGATGTGACATGTGATCAGTCATGTGAGTGATCACCTGATGCAGCACCTGACCAGTCATATGACTGGTCACCTGACAAGATATGTGATCTGTCATGTGACAGATCATGTGAGAGTTCTGGAGATTCCAAATAAGATGCAAAGGGCAGTGAGTCCCAGAGGTTTTGCTGGGAGGTGCAGGCAGGGATACAAGGAGGGTCTGCTGGGGGACCAGGGCCAGAGCTTGTAACACTTGAGGGAGCTGAAGTGAGTGAAAGACTCTAGCACACAATAGATAAGAGGAGAGGGGATAGATATATGGCAATCCCTTATCCTCTGGGCAGATGGTGTGAAGAAGCTACAAGTTGAGAATTAAGTCATGCTTAGGGCTTAACTTCATACAGAACACTTCTCAAATACAGGAGAGACCCTAGTACTACCAGTACTGATCCTAGGGTCCAGAACACAACTGTAATATAGCCTACAAGTACAGGGAACATCTGGGACAAGTCAGAACAAGTCATATGCATAGCAAATAGTACAAGGATCCTCAGGCAATCCAGAGAGCCTCAGTAAGATGTACCAAACTTATACAGTGGATAGAATGGGTCAGGATGCATATAGTAAAATCTTCACATAGGCCAAACCTTCCAGATTGTACCAAGAGTCTGTCTATAACATTATCCCTTGATAAGCCATTACCTAGCTCAAGGGTGTCTAAGCATGATAAGCCATGTGCAAGTTTTAGCCCTGGACTTAATCATTATTTGGTGTCAACTTAGTTCTATCTTAGCTTCCTAATCTAAGCCACTTCCCAGCCAATTACTAAAACAATGTCTAAGTAATGTTACAAAGTGACACATAAGCCTTCCATTACTGCTCCCAGTACTCCATAAGTGCTATTGTATTTGTCTAAGTTGTTCTCTTAAGCCCCCAATTCCAGCTGTCAGTAAGAACCTGCAGGACTAAGTTAAGGTCTAAAATGAACAACTTGGCTCAATCAGCAGCTGCAAAATTCACACTAATTGTTTGATAAGCAAGGTCACATTCCATAAAAATAAAGGATGTCCATAAGCCAGCAATCAATTGCACTAAGTTGAACCCAAGTTGAATTGGGTATATATATACACAATGTATCTGACAAATACATATGGTAACAAGTCTATGACAGCCTGAGTGCCAACACCAACAAGAACAACAAACACATCAGAACTAAATCTTTGTTATTAGTGAATTTACAAATAGCCTAGAATGTAACTTACACTGCAATGCTTTGATGCAGATAACTTACTATTCATCCTGTCACCACCACATAGTGCAGTCAACAATAGACTAAGCACAAAGGGATAGTCTGACTGCCAGACAGTGCTCAAGTTGCACTAAGTTGATGATGAGGATAAGAGAGATGACTCTGAAGTGTCGTCCAAGGCTTTTCCTGGTAAGGGTTCCTGCTAGATAGGATTGGATCCTATAGCCACCCACAGTATAGATGCAGAAGAGGAGTATATTGAGACTACTGAGACAGGAGACTCAACTTGCCATCTTAGAGACAGCAAGGCATAGCTTATATACTACTTTAGGATAGCTGACTAATCAACTAACACAAGGCCTCCATGAGGCATACAGCCATCAGTAACAATACAACACGACTCAAACGCAAGGCAAACATGAGGCTAACATAACAAGAACATAAGGCAACCCTAATAATTGTACACAAGGCAAACACAAGGCCAGTTCCTGAACTTACACCAGGCTGATCCTGGAGGCTGGTAACATCACCCTGCCACTAATCCTTGAGCCCCTGCGAGACCCGACAGGCCACCTTCCTATTGACCCAGTTCTTTCACCTAGACTGGCATATGTTGGGATATGGGGAGAACCTACCCTCCATGTGACTGACTTGTTGCTGGAGGCAAGAGCTAACCAGATGGCCCTCACAAACTGACCATGCCTCCCACATGCCTTCGAGGTTGAGTTGAAGCAACTCAATTTTGTCAGAGAGTGTGGTGATGTCGAGGTGGAGACCACAGTAGCACACGATTTTGGCAGTGTAGCCCCAATCGAATAGGGCATCAGTTTCATTACAGAGGGCAGCAAAGTTGGTGGGGGAGCCGATGAGCATTCAGCAGAACCAAGGCACAATTGGTTCTGTGGGGTTATCTTCATCACAGTTGTAAGGGGCAGTGATCTCACATATGTAGGGGTCCTTGTTGGTGTTCTGCCCCTGGAAGTAAGTGGCGACCTTACCATTGCTGAGCATCTTGACCCACTTGGCCTTCCGATAGATGCCATTGCCTGTGGGGATATGAATGCCTTCACAGGCCAAGTTCCTGAATGCCACCTCGAAACTGTCAGGTGCGACATGGTACTCTTTATTATGATCAGCCAGCTTGGCCTCGAGTGCTTCAGCCCACTCAGTGAGGACTTGGAGGTGGGCATTGTATATGAGCTGTCTTGCATCGACAGTGTTGGCGAGGGCTGTGCACATGGCACAGAGTATGGGGATGGGGAAGTTGAGCCCTGTGGCGAGGGCGTTGCATGTGGTGGATGGGGAGAGCTGCCCCATGGCAATAGTGTTAGGGTCAAGGTTTGGACCCTCAGTAGGGTCACAAAGGGGGTGGATGGAGAGGGGAGCAATCAATGGGAGAGGAACTGGGAGCAGAGATTGTGACATAGGGGATTCGTTAGACATGTTGACACTGCCAGCATCAGACATGATATAGGGGAGGATACTGAAGAGGATATTGAGAATGGTGAGGGTGTTGAGGTCATTGTCCAGTTTTTAGTGCTGGTGGTATAAGCATGTTTTGTAGGGACACTTGCTGTCAAGGAGGAGGCAGTGGTTGATGTGGAGATGGACCTTAAAAGGGGGAGCATTCTTTGGGAAGATGAAGAAGTAGGGATGGATGGAAGTGGAGTGGTTGTTGAGGGGTTTGGGATTTGGCTCCAGTTTTTAGTAGTGGTAGGGGCAGAGGGAGATATGGCAGAAGCAAGAGTGCTCCCTAGAGTGAGCAGGTGGGACTTTGTTGAGATAGTGGAAGATGAATCAGTGGGAAGGCTGCTTGGGTTGGAATTGGAAGTATCTCTTTGGGTTAAATGTGAATTTGTGATCAGGAGATGGGGGTCGGGGAGTGATGGGAGCCAGGATGAGTGGATGTTGTTGTTCTCAGGAATGATTTGTAGGGTTTTTATAGCAGAGAGGGGTTTTTTTCAGTGATAGGCTTTAATGATAAGAGGTGCATGTACTTGGTTGGCTGGCTCCCATGTGTTGTCACTTTTGGGGTATCTGGCCCATTTGATAAGGTATTGGAGGGTTCTGGAATGGCCATGATGTCTGTGGCTCCTTATCTGCTCCACTTCATATTCCAGTTCCCCATCAATAAGGTTAGGTGGGGGTTGGGAGAAGTTAGGTCCATGAGCAGTCGTTTTGCAATAGGGCGATAAGAGGGAGGTGTGGAACACATTGTGAATCATCCAGGTTGGGGGTATGTTGAGCCAGTAGGCAACTGGGGATATCTGGGTGGTGATCTTGAAGGGTCCATACCATTTAGGGAGTAGTTTTGTTTTCTGATGGGGAATTTTTAAATTCTTTCCATCTAGCTATACTTGGTCTCCAGTGTTGTATTGCACCGGTAGGTTTGACGACCCTTCCGCTACACATTTGAGGGTTGTGATTGCCTGTTCCTGATAGGCTCTGAGTCTGGCCATTCACTTCTCAGCTGTTTCATTGTTTGAGGGGGTAAGTGATGGGGGGAGTAGGGTAACCTCGTGCCCAAAGAGGATTTGATTGGGTGATAACCCTGTTGTTGTGTTTCTCTGGTTGTTGTGTACTGCTGAGGTGAGGGATAGCCATTCAGTCCAGTGTTCCAGGTGTGATAACATCATTAGTTGGAGGTATTGTTCTACCCATTGGTTTTTCCTTTCTGATAGCCCATCAGTTTGGGGGTGGAATGCTGTTGATACATTCTGGTTGGTTCCTAAGGATTTAGCTAATGCGCGACTGAAGTGAGAGGTGAAGTGGGGGTCTTGGTCACTGATTACTTTGCTAGGGATCCCAAACCATCTGTAGATGTTATCCATGTATAATTGTGTGATTCCTGGTCCTGTGATTGTGGTGGAGCATGGGAGGAAGACGGCCGCTCTCAAGCATCCATGATCGATGATGGTGAGTATTGTGTTTTTCCCTTGGTGTGGGGGAAGTCCTGTGATGAGGTCTATGGCCACATGTTGGAATGGTCAGGTACCTTGTTCAATTCCGATGCAGTAAAGCGGTGTTTTTGCTTTGTGGGTTTGGATTTTGTTTTGTTGGCACATGGCACACCCTTTTATGTAATCTGCAATCCATTCTTTCATCCCTGTCCAGTGGTATCCTTCTTGTGTGTGTCTGAGTGTTTCATCATGTTCTGGGTGTCCTGCTGTGGGGTGATTGTGGTATAAGATCATCAGGAGGCATTTCAGGGATTTGTTATCTTCTGGGATGGAGATGGTTGTTGTTGGTGCAGTGGACATGGTCCTGCATTGTTCTGGGGGGATAAGCGTGATGCCTTAATTGTTGTTGGTTCCCTGATCAGTGCCAGGGGGTCGGGACAGGGTGTCTGCTGCTTCATTGTCTTTTCCAGGGATATGTTCCACTATGTAGTCATATTCCTGGAGGTCTGCATGCCATCGAGCTGTTCGTCTATTGAGGTTTCTTGGTGACTTCCAGTATTGTAGGTTTGCGTGATCAGTGTGAATTATGAAGGGTTTCTCTGTCCATCCTAGGTATGGTCTCCAGTGGGCTAGAGCTTTCATTACTGCTAGGAGTTCTTGTTCGTATATGTTATAGTTTCTTTTGGTGGGTGTGAATGTGGCTGAGTAGTATGCGATGGGGTGTAGGACCGGTTTTTGTCATTTTTGGAGTGCTGGTGTGTTGTTGTCACTCTGTTATGAGAGTATGGCTCCCACACCATATGCCGATGCATTGCATTGGAGGACAAATTGCTTTTTGAAGTTTGGTTGAGCAAGCATGTAACACTCCTGAGGGCATTAAGGGTCGACTTGACTGAAAGGTTTGTTCTGGAGTGAAGATCCTGCTAGCATGAGAGAGCATTCTGCCTAAGGGCAATGATACACTCCTGAGGTCCAGTCTAACCCTTAGTACCTGGGCTCAGCATGACTGACTTGAGAATCAAGGAGATTGTCAAGTCTGTTTAGCTACTGCTCACAAGTGCAGTAAAGACTTATAGGGTTGAATAGGCCTTCAACAGTTGCCTAAGACTGATAGAGATGAAGTGTTATACTAAGTTCTAAGGGTGCTTCCAAAGGAAGGGCCTTAGGACTTCTGGGTTGTAGTGGTAAGGGTAGAGAGAAGGTTCTTCTACACTCAACACTATGAAGAGGATCGGGTAGATTTCAGGAAGATAACCAAGTCAAGCTTGGGGTACAGGGTACTCTAAAGTGCAACTTATATACTACAAGGGTACCCCTAATTGGGTGATCCCAATATGGTACAATGTACAGGTCTGGCGAAAGAGGGCGAGAGTCAGACTCATTGTGACTCCTTCAGAGTCCAAGTCACAAGGTTTGGCCTTGAGGCACGTGATGAGTCATGGCCTTTCTATGAGTTATATGAGAACGTATCAGTAAGCGTATCCGTAAGCAATCCATATCAGGGAAATAAGACGAGAAAGGAAAAAAGGTTTACATAGGCTAGACACCATATCAGGATCGTAACAAAGCACAGGGTTCATACACATTCTGGTTTTCAGTTCTTCGAATGCCAGTATTTGAGGGGAGTCTCAGGTCTAAGTTGCAGCTTTCTTTGTGAGATCTAGCAATGGCCTTGCAATTTTTGAGTAGTTGGGAATGAAATATCTGTAGTATCCTGTGAACCCTAAGAATTTTCGGACTTCTGTAGGAGTTGTAGGTGCTGGGTAGTCTGTGACTCCTTGGAGTTTCTTTGGATCCATTTTTACTAATTGATTTCCTATGACTACTCCTAGGTAGTTGACTTCTTTTTGTTCAAAGGTGCATTTTTCGGGCTTTAGGTAAAGGTCATTTTCTTCCAGTTTTGTTAATATGTGGTGGGTGTAATTGCAGTGCTGTTTGACGTGTTCCTCTTCTGTTTCACCTTCTCTGCATTTGGTGTGGATCAGTATATCGTCCATGTAGACTGAGAGCCATTGTTGGGCGATCTTGGGCCTAAAGATGATGTTCATCATCCTTTGGAATGTCGCCAGGGAGTTGGTGAGGCTGAAGAACATAACTGTTGGTTCGAATAGCCCTTGGGGGGTGAGGAATGCTGCTTTCCATTCATCTCCTTCTTTGATTCAAATGTTGTTGTATCCCCATCTGATGTTGAACTTTGTGAACATTGTACATCTGCTGAGATGGTCAATGGTTTGGGATATAAGAGGGGAGATGGTTTGGTCTTTGATGGTCCATTTGTTTATGGGTCTGTAGTCTTGTACCGGTTGTAATTTCCCATCCTTCTTCTTGACATAGAAGAAGTTTGCACAGTATAGGGAGTTGGATGGTTGGATGGTGCCTCTTTGCAGGTGTTCAGTGAAGAACTTGTCTGTTTCTTTTAGTTCTTCTTGGGTGAGGGGTAGGAGGTGTCCTGGTAGAGTGTGTGGTGCTCCAGGGAGAAGTTCTATTGTGTGATCCCATACAGAGTGACTGGGGAGTCGTTGGGATGCTTCTTCACTGAATACCTTGCCATGGATGTGGTATTCTTGGGGTACTTTGTTTAGGTTTGGATTTCCTGCCAGGGTATTAAATGTTACTCGTCCAATGTAGTATTGATCTCAATGTATTGGTCAGGGGACATTTTGCGATTGTGGCACAAATTGTGCTTTCAGGTGGTTGAAAGCTCAGATAATGTCACCACCACATGGTGCAGTCGACAATAGACTAAGTTCAAAGAGATAGTCTGACTGCTAGATAGTGCTCAAGACACACTAAGTCGATAATGAGGATGAAAGAGACGACTTGAAAGTGTCATCCAAGGCTTCTAGAGATGAGGGTTCCTGCTAGATGGTAATTCAACCAACAGCCACCCAAAGTGTAGATGCAGAAGAGAAGTATATTGAGACTACTGAGACAGGTAAGGACAGTAATTTCTACTCTTTAGGTACTATGGTATAGTAGGGCTGTCACAGATAACGATAGGGAGCTGGGTGTAGTTGATCCATCCCTTTTTCCAATCTATCTTAGGTTGGAATGCTGCAAACCATGGGTACCCAAATATGGCTTTATGTTCACCTAGTTGAGTGAGAAAGAACCTCATATTGACCTTTTGAGTTCCCATCTGAAGGGAGAGGTCAGTGTAATGAGTGAGGGCTCCATTCAAGTTTTCTGTTCCATCAACATTGAAGAGAGGTCTGGGTTTTTCTAATTGTTTGATGGGGAGCTGTAGCCATTAGGTGTATTCTAGATTCATGAAGTTTTCCATGGCACCAGAATCTACTAGGGTGACCACCTCAGCTCGTTTGGACATGGAGTGGACAAAAGCGCAGACTGTCATTGATTTTCAAGCTGATATATACACTGGGTCTGATTCCATGTAACTGTTATTTTGTCTGATCAGTGCCAATCTAATCAGACGTTCTGAAAATCCTCAGCTACTCCCATCTGTTGGGCCATCTCTTGCTTTTCTTCCTGAGAGAGGCCTTCAAGTTCTGTGCAGATGCGAGCCACACAAGAGGGTTCATCTTTGTGGTTATATTGTCTCTGCTCAGGGTTGTCTTGGAACCCATTGAATTCGACCAGGTTTGCTTGGGTCCTTTGGGGGCATTTCTGGGGACAGCTCCTGGTGTAATGCCCAACGTTTCTGCAGTTGAAACATGTGTTATTGGTGGATGGGGTTTGTGTCACATTCACTCAGGACCCCTGACATGGTGGTCCCCACTGGCATTGTGCTTGTCCTTGGGGGCAGCACCATCCTGAGTTGTTAGGTGCACGTCCCCGACTGAGGTCCATAGGGACTGGTCTGTCATTCATCCATCTTGGTGCATTCAAAGTATTGAATGCTCCTTGGGTTGGTGGGGCCTGCCAGGTCCTTTGTGGGGGTCGTTGTGGGTTATTTCCTCACCAGCTCTGGTTCTGGGGTCGGGGATTCCTTTCAAAGTAGTTGTTAACAGCTACTGGTGGGGCTTTTCCTACTACTTGTTGCAGGATACCTTGGACTGTAATCTGAGATTGGACTATGCTCTCCAGCTTGGTTTTGAGGCCGTGGTACATGGTTGGAAGCGATGGGTCTGCCATTTTGAGCAGTATGAATCATGGCAAGTTTTTGATAAATTTGTGGCATGTTTCTGAGTTCTTGAGGTCATATTCTGCTTTGATGATGAGATCTTCGAAGTTGCTAGTGTACTTGTTGACAGCTAACCCCTCCATGTTGATGTCTTCGATTTCATTGTGGGCTTGCTCAAGTTCTGTAGTGTCCTGGAATCTCTTGAAGAATCGCTGAAGGAATGAGATCCATACAAGAGGGATATTGTTGAGGATGGGATCGAGTGTGTTGAGCCAGTCACCCATCTGTCTGGCCCATGATGCTACTTTCTCTCCTTTAATGAGGGTGAGTGTGAAGGTGACTTTCTTGATTGGGGAGTTAAACCCTGCTACATCTGCATTGACGTGGAGGTATGCCTTGACTTCTTCTATGAATTGTTTTGCCTGTTTTCTCTCTTTGGTGAAGTATTGGGGGAGACTTCCTATAGCTTTGATGTCTGGATTTATGGGAATTGGCTATAGCATGTTTTGGTTGGGTGGTCCTCCTGGTGGTCCTCCTGGTCCTCCAGATCCTCCTGGGTTTCCTCTAGGGTTTGGGTCATTAGGATCAGGTTTTCCTAGAGCATGGTTAAGATTGCTAGTAATCTTTTCTGCTTTCTTCTCTTGTCAAGCTTTTCCGAGAGCTCCAATAATGTTGTCTTGGTCTGTGGAAATGGTAGTGGTAAGAGTAGTGGTGGCCATCTTGGCTGCAAGGTTATCGATATCTTTGTCATCTTCAGATATATTGTATTGTGCTACTTCTAGGTTTGGTGGTCCTAGTTTGAATTCATCTGTGCTGGATCGGTATTCAATGTTTCTCCACTTGTCTTGGAAGAACATAACAGCTTGGGATTGTCAGTTGAGTTTGCAATGGGTGCTATTGGTGAAGATAAGGAATGGTGGCTCTGTGGTCTTTGGATCAAATTTGAAAACCCTCTGGTTGGGTATGCTTATCAAGACATTGGCTGGTTTAAGGAAGACTCTGGTATTGCTTCCTTCTGTTTTGAATTGTGGAGCTGTCAACAATAGACTAAGTGCAAAGGGATAGTCTAACTGCCAGACAGTGCTCAAGTTGCACTAAGTTGATGATGAGGATAAGAGAGATGACTCTGAAGTGTCATCCAAGGCTTTTCCTGGTAAGTGTTCCTGCTAGATAGGATTGGATCATTGGATCCTATAGCCACCCACAGTATAGATGCAGAAGAGGAGTATATTGAGACTACTGAGACAGAAGACTCAACTTGCCATCTTAGAGATAGCAAGGCATAGCTTATATACTACTGTAGGATAGCTGACTAATCAACTAACACAAGGCCTCCATGAGGCATACAGCCATCAGTAACAATACAACACAACTCAAACACAAGGCAAACATGAGGCTAACATAACAAGAACACAAGGCAACCCTAATAATTGTACACAAGGCAAACACAAGGCTGGTTCCTGAACTTACACCAGGCTGATCCTGGAGGCCAGTAACACATCCTGTTGATAATTGCACTGACAAGAGTGTGGAGAATAGGAGTGAGAATGATGATGCTGCGAAGTGTTGTGATTATGATGCCAAGGAGAGTGTGGGGAGCAGGAGCAATGATGCTGTGAGATATTGCAACCATGATGAGAAGAGTGTGGGGATTGGGAGTGGGAGCGAGAGCAACAATGCTATAACACAGGGTGATCACAACAGTGAGGAGAACATGAAGGAGTGAGCAAATGGTGTTGAGGGCATGGGCTAGAGCAATTGTGATTGTGTTCATGCTTCCAATAAAGTGATTGCAATGGTTCAGGCAATGGCAAACCAGAGGCAGGCAAGGAAGATGAGCCAACTACAAAACAAGCTGCAATGAGTAATGGTCTTGAAGAGCACAGGTAATGTAATTCACTCATCTTTATGGGGCTGTAATGGCACCCAGTCCTCTTCATTGCTGCTCTCTGGGCAGCTATAATCATTTCAAATGATCTTCAACTTGGGCACCTCCAGAAATGTCTTGTAGATGGGAGCACCATCCTGGTTTGCATGACTGGCCAACATCCTAAGGCAATCTTTTGCCTCCTCCATGATCTCAGCCATTTCTATCTTACTGATTTCTGATTCAATTGATTGAATGAATGTATTTGTATCTGACTTCCATCATGTGCCTGAAAACATGGCAAATCCTTTTGTCTCCTTGCCCTGTTTATTTGGAACTGTCTTGAGGTGGCTTTTCAGAGATGAAGCCCTGGACAATGGCATCTTTTCTTGACCTTGATCCTTATACTCCAATGACAGATAGCCCTCAGACCAGAGGGTGAGCATGTAGTGTTTAAAAGTTCAGTTCTGGAACTGATAAAAAAACTGAAACTGAACTGAACTGGACCTCATATGAACTGAAACTGAACTGAACTGAAACTGATAAGAACTGATAGATCAGTTACAGTTTTAGCAAATTTAGAAAATTATTAAAACCACTAAAAACTGGTTTTAACTGGTTAAAGACCAGTTCTAACACCCTTTAGTAGTCTAGGAATATTAAAATATTTTTGCTTATTTTTTGCTATTTTATTTCCCAAGTTATAAGGAAAACTATTAGTGTTGGGGAATTTAAACTGTACCTGACACTGATTAGCGAATTGAGGGTCAAGATCTTATCTGATTGCTTAGGAAATCTGTGAGAACCATCTCATATATCTGAAGTTAGTGCCTCTAACTTTGCTAAGCAATCGGATAAGATCCTAAAGTTCATTTTGCTAATCAGTTTTAGGCATATTGTCTTGATTATAAGCTCAACTGTCTTGGTTGTGCTCTTAATTATCTTGATAGTGCTCTCAACTAGTATTGGAGAAGATTGGATTGTACATAAAACTGATTAGTGAAATGAAGCCCAAGATCTTATCCAATTGCTTAGCAAATTTAGGGACACCATCTCCTACATCTGTAATTAGTGCCCCTAACTTTGCTAATTGATCAGATAAGATCTTGGCCATAAAAAACCGGTTTTAACTGGTTTTAGAACTGAAACCAAACTGATAAGGACTGAATTTATTGGTCCTTTCTGGTTCTGGTCCAGTTTTTTACCATATATGGAAATTTCTCAGACTGGTCCAGTTCCAGTTTGTCTATAAAAGGCAAAAAAACCAGACCAGACTAGACTTTAAAACACTGTGAGCATACATATAACCTAGATGTCATATATGTCCATAGCAAATAGATAAATAAGTAAAACTTACTGCAGTTGCTGCAAGGGCCAATACTGCATATGGCTGACCAGCTATAAGGGTATACTTGAGGTTATCAGCACAAACACCATCCTTGGTGGCATTGAAATATAAGGAGAAAGTTTGGATGATGAAAGGGTGGTGAAACACTCCCATCCACTGCTAAAATGCAGTCATTAGCAAATAAATGCCATAGTGATGGCAACTTACATCAGTGTCATCTTTCTTCACCTTTGCATAAAGAAAACATTTTTTCCAAAGCATATGAGTTGCATATTCAATGCAGGTGGCATTGTTTTGCTTGTAAATGGGTGATGAGGCAAAGTATTTGTTGAGCACTGTTATGGCACCTGAGCCAAAGTTACTGCAAAAGCAATCAACATAGTGTTGGTTTATCTAGGTAATAAAGTGAGGACATAAAGAACTGAATTCAAATGAGAGACATACAATTTGGATGGCAGCACATTCAGGATCATTGAGGGTCATCTTCTCAAGTGTCAACTGGGAGTAGAAGAGTGGGCATATGACTGAGAGTGCATGTGTGGTCTTGTGGTCATTGATGCTCCACAGGTTTGGGTGAGAAGATGCCCATATGAACATCAAACTGACAACATTCAAGGACCATGTGTTCTTTTCATGGCATTCAGGAGGGATGTTGTTATTGATTCTAGTATGCTTTGGCTTTGGCACAGTGTCCTTAATGGTTTTCTTTTCCTTTACAAGTGCCTAGACCAGAATGAGTCCTCAATTAGACACACTAGGTTGAGGTGATGACTCACACTACTGTCAATATGACATTTGCCCTTCTCAGAGCTACAGCAATGTTCATCTTGTTCTTTACCGAACATTTTCTTGTGGTCAGAAAGACCACCACACAGGTCAGTCTTGCCCTGACTTCTTACCTCAACATTGCCTATTAGAGCAGAACATGTTGAGTGGGTGGTGCTTGAGTTTGTGGGTTGAGAGCTAGATACTTTGCTTGTCTGACTTGGCAGTATCAAGCTTTGGGTGCTCAGTGGGGGGCAAGGGAAATCTGCAGAATCATCCACCCATGAATGGATGTGCAGAGGCAAAGCTGAATGGTGTTTACTTTGAGAGCAACTAAGATACAGTAAGTTCCTTGAGCATCCAAATGACAAGGTTAGGGCATCTACACACTGTTTTTGGTGGCTTTCCACCACTACTTCCTTATCATCTGCCATATTATCAAGATGGCTATGATGGTCAACATGTCCTCTGGGGCCAGTAGAGCAGCCTTTTCCTTTTGATGTGCTGGCCATAAGTGCACATTGGGCAAGTGGCACTGGCTTGCCTGCCCTGGAACCATGCCTTTTGATTGATAACTAGCAATAGACAGGTTAATGTTAGTCATAATTGATATAACATCAATGCTTACTGAATGTTCACCAGCACACTTCCAATGCTTGGGATACTCTTAGAACCTTCTGTGTTTAGGGTGTGGCACAGGTGACACCACAGGTCTCTTTGCCAACACTGTACCTTCAACCTGTCACACCATACCTGTCTGCACACCACACTCATAGCCACAGGTAACACTTGCAGGTCATTTATTCTGACTGCAGTGTCAAGACACCATGGTATACTGTTGACACTGTGGCATAGAGCCATGGTGTCAAAGGCAATATGCAAACAAAACTATGGTACTGCTATTCTCACAAGTTCAAATTTCTATGCTAGGCTCCTGCTCCAACATGCATCTAGTATCCACAGCATCAATGAGATCTGGCATATGCACAAGATTCTTCCAACTCCAGTTACCAAAGCATAAGGTAGAGTGAATGGAGGAAGGGGAGAGGCAGTTTCTGGTGTATGAAAGGAGTTGTTGACCTTGAGAGAAGACACACTCAACAGATGTGGAGGTCGCTGAGTGTTGTGATCAGCAATATGATACAGTGTTTGATCGAACACTTACCAGGTGTGCTAAGGAAATCAAATGCCATCATTGACAGCTGTGGATATGTGTGGCAGTGTTCCCACCACCACACAATAGGGTTGCGCACCCTCTTGATGGGTGATGACAGATATTCATTGAGCTTGTCAACCTCCTTGATGCTGTCCATAGGGATGTCTATGAAGTCTTCAAATTCAGAATCCTTATTGAGCTAGATGAGTGAGAGATTAGTATTATGGACAGCAAAGAGATGAGATAGAGAACATACAACCAAGGGCGAGGAATCTGATGTCTTGACTTTCAAGTACTTGCCAAACACATCCCTCATGATCTCCTCAGCAGTTCTGATCCAGTCCTTCTCCCATCTGTGCTGCTGGAAGTACTTGAGCTTGAGTTGAGGATGGAGCACTGTGCAAACAATGCCTCATCAGTTAAGACAGAATGCATGTGCAGAAGATGAAACACATACCCATGGCAATATGATACACATTCAAAAGATCTGTCTTGGAATAGTGCTTGTCCATTAACTGGCACATGAAGGAAAGGGCATGTTTAACAGAGGGTGCAAGAGGGGCAGTGGCAAAGCCTCTAAGCATTGCATCAATCTGATCCATTGTTGGCACAACATTGGGGATGGTGACAGCATTGTTCTGAGAGAAAAACTGGGTGGTGTTCTTGTACATCTAGCAACAGTTGACCATGGTGAGTTATCCGTCTGATATGATGTGGCAGCATGCCTACCTTCAAAACCCACAGCAGATCCCTGACAACCTCCCATTCCCTGTCATCAAGCTTATACTGACAGAGCTTAAGGGTCTTGTTCCCTGTTATGTTGTCAATAACAGCATGATAGTTAAAGGCAGTTAGAATCATGTTATAAGTAGAGTTCCAGCAAGTTTTGACATTGTGGGGG
Organism: Russula virescens; assembly: GCA_003316435.1. Lineage (NCBI taxonomy): Eukaryota > Fungi > Basidiomycota > Agaricomycetes > Russulales > Russulaceae > Russula > Russula virescens. The sequence goes on along the minus strand of QFEY01002784.1, from coordinate 2,094 downwards.
ATGAGGTGGATAGGTCAATTAACAGCAATACATGCTGCACACCAGGCCAGAAGTGTAAGGGTAGTGGAATGGACAATTGCAAACAATAGCTTGCAAATCTTCATAATTGAATGAGTGAGTAACACAACAACAGTGACCCAATGAATGAGATTAAAAGGGAAGTGCACCTTATTGAGGGTAGCATGAACAGCAGCTGTATTATCAAGGAGCCTCTCACACTCCTCCTCTGTCAACTCCTTGAGTGCCCCATTGATCTTGGCTTCAGACTCTTGTTCTGCTGTGATGTCTTCACTAGCATCACCCTCTTTGTTGTCACTATTGTCACTGTCATTGTTATTGTTATCTGTTGCTCCAGAAGTCAGGGAATTGTCATCATTGGTGTCAGAGGCATCATTGTCAGGCTCCACAGTGAGCATCTCAGCTTCTGAAGCAGGAGAGGTGGCAAAAGCAAAAAGATAGAGCAAAGCCTTCACAGATAGCTTAGTGTTGGGGAAGTTTGGTTTGTGCCTGAAACCACTTAGTGAAATGAAGGTAAAGATCTTATCCAATTGCTTAGCAAATTTAGGAACACTATCTCTAGATATAGAAGACCATAACCCTAAATTCACTAAGCTATTGGATAAGATCTTTATCTTTATTTCACTAAGTGGTTTCAGGCACAAACCAAACTTCCCCAACACTAAGATAGCTGCATTGTGTGGTTGAAGCATTGAATCCAGTTGATGGATTCAAAGGTGTTTGGTAATTTGTGCAGACGTGCAGTCTGCATGTCATTCAATAATGTGTTGTCACCAACAAATGTCAATATCTAAATAATTCAATATCAGTAATTGGAAAGCTCTTGTAGCAAGCAGCACTTACTTTCTCAGTTAAGCCATGCATGACCAGCATCTTGTGAAAAACCCTTGCCAGAGTTTCCCCCATGTGAGCCTGAAATAAGGGTCAGAGGAATGTTATAAAACAGAGATGGTAACAAACCTCAGGCACCTCCATGATATTGAGGAGGAATGAAAGGATGTGCCCTTCATAGTGAAGATGTATGGTCCATGCAATGAAAGCATGGTGGTTAGGAGAGGTCCAAGAATTGGTGGTGAAATGGACATAGCCAGGGTGTTTCTGTATGAATAATCTCAGTTGGCTCCAACATAATTTGTAGATACTTACTTACCTTCAAGATCTTGTCAATATGCTCTCAAGACTTCTCAAATATGACCTTGATGTCTTGTGATACTGTAGTTGGATTTGGGATGTATATTATCAGTTAACCTGCCTTTATGAGAACTTTGAAGTGCTGGTCTTTGACAATGCAGAAGGAGCAGTTGTTTTCAGCATACTATTGGGCAATATAAATGCTGCTGAGAAGTTAGAAGGATATCTATAGAATGAAGTGACACTCACTGCAACTCAGCCTTAGTATGTGCATGATGAGAGATCTTGACAGGTTGTTGGCCCTGCTGCACAAATGCAGTGAAGATTGATGAATCTTGAGCTTTGGGGTGCTTACTAGTGCCTTCAGGTCTGGTCCAGTTCAGTTTTTTTATGTAATCAATGATGAACTGAAACTGTGACTGGTTCATATTTCCTCTAATTTCTCTAAAACTGAAACTGAACTGGATAGAACTGGTTAACTGCAGTTTGTGACTGGTCACATAACTGGTTATGACCAGTTCTAGCTCAGAATATTTTGATCACAGTTACTATCTGGTTCTATCTATATATAGGGTAAATCTAAGTATCAGTTATCTAGTGTGTAGCACTTGCATAGGGGATGTGTAACAACCCCATTTTTCATTTTTCTGGACTGCTCCATTCTGCTTACATCATGTATTAGTAGTGGCTGATGATCTTCTTGTATGACTTATACTCAGGTGACTCAGACTCATGTAGGGTGTGGCACGGGTCACACCACGGGTCTTCTCACTGACACCGCACCCATGACCCGTGACACCGTACCCGTATTCACACCATACCCGTCATGACAGGTCAGACCTGCAGGTTATATATTGTAACCGCAGTGTCAAGACACTGCGGTATACCATTGAGGTGCCAGTTAAAAAAAGAAAAAAATATTATATTAACTCATGTAAACTACTT